>VDFB02145248.1:0-26185 GCA_007258455.2 Sequoia sempervirens
GATCCCCTCCCCTTCACCCATACAGTATCACTAACTGACAAAGCTAACATTATTAACATAATCAAAGCATAAAGCATCATTAATTAACATGTTAACATGATCGAAGCATAACATAGGAAAACATTGCTTGATTAACAGAGCACAAAAAGGAGGGGTGTTACATCCTCCCCCCCTATGGTCAGGCTTACTCCTGGAAGCCTGCAAGTTCCCCTATTACAAACTCCATAAGATCACACAAAAATCAATATCATTACGAGTTTACTCTAGAAAAGGTATGCAACATTATCACTTCAACATTCGTTTGACATTTTGCATTTTGAATCTAGGTACAATAATCTAATCATCAACATGATTTCTTAAAACTTAACTATAATTTTGGGGACTATAGGCCTCACCAACAAGATGTACCTATTATGCAATTATCGTTTTCATACTATGGTTTCACTAATCCTTTATTTCTCTAAACTTTTACATACTACAAAATGGTTTTCTATTCAAATTATACATTTTCCATGATTATTGATGCAACTTGGGGACTTAGGTCCTTTACCCAAGGCTTGATCTTAATAAAACAACTGCCATGAACACAAACATTTCCTCATAAAATTGGGTTTCAATACATCACACACTCAAGTACAAGCATATTCGTTATACCAATGAGAAGAGAGGGAAGGAGAGAGGAGAATTTATAGCTCTAACATAAGTACTATTGCAAACATGGTCTCATCATCATACAATCACTTTCATACAAGTGCATGGATCAAAAGAGAGCCTGCACAAACTCTATGAACTAGCAACATGATCAATCATTTTCATTACCTTATTTATAATCTCAATGAAATATACATGCAAAAGAAACTTCAAAACCACATAGGGGTCAATCACGCAATCACTTGCACAAAGAGTTAAAGCACAAGAAAACATGCATCAGATACTTGCATGGATAGAGACAACAACAAGATTCCAAAAGAGAATGCGCACAAAAGGACTTTCTTGGCACCTTCAAGGTCACACAAACTTTCCAAGAACACGAACAAAGAAACCAAGCAAGGGCAATTTTAGGTGACACATGTCACTTGCAACCCACCAACCACCACACTACAACCACACTCAAGAACCACTCAAGGGTCTCAACCCTTTAGACAACGAAAGAGCCATACAACAAGAAGGAAAACAAACAAAACACACTTCTTGGTAGGCTTGCGAGCCTAACCCTCACAAAAGCATTCAACAAAATACATGCAAGGGTGGAGACAACAACGAAACTGATTGTCGTCCACCACACACAACACATCACAATCACACACTACACAATCGTCACTAATGCACTCTTCCAATAGAAAGGATATCGGTGCATTGCGCACTACACCGAGGATCCTATCCTTTCCACTAGTTTCCTGCACCATTGGACCTATACCACTTAACGACAACTTCTGGCAAACAAGAGAAATCAACCCAAAAAGGAAAATAACACGAAAGAGGAAAACAACTAGGTCAATACAATGGGCTCATAGTGCCCAGAGTATAAACCTACACAACTTACAACATAATGGGTCCAACATAATTCCAGAGATCCCAGTGTTTAAACCTAAGCTCTGATACCATGTGTAATGCCCCGCCACGCAACCCTAGAGGAAGTTGCAATTCATCACTTAAACGTACCAATTTTTTTTTTGTTTAAGTACACATAACATGTAAGATGAATACATATTGCTAACAACCTCTAAGGCCATGAGACAAAGATTACTTAAAAACCCAACAACAATTAACATCGAAAGAAACCAAAACAATAATCACTTACAGAATTAAGGTTACATACATTCAACACAAGATAAATTACAAGGGTATAAAATACCTCAAGAATCCAATTAACATTTAAAAATAAGTTTACAACACTCATTCCCTGAATGAGGCAATTCCAACCAAATGATTACATATTACAAATTCCACCTCGATAACAACTAAGGGGTAATAAAATAAAGATCAACTGAAAAGAACGAAGCCAGAAAAGCAACACCATCCAACGAGCTCTCCAACAGGAAATCCCGACCACGCGACCAAGAAGAAGAACCAACGGAAAGGAATGCACGCCACCTGACCACGTGGAACCCAAAGGCCCCACTCCCTCCGTGCTAGGAGATAGTAACAAGGATTTCCTAGACAAGACCGACTACCACTAGACACAGGCAACACATAAACTAAACTGAATCAAGGACAAAAACCACATCACTTAACACAATGGTTACAATGCTTCCAGAGTACAAAATTGAGTACCATCACTGTACAAAATAAACCAACGGTACAACACCATACCAACTGCTGTCATAGGAGGAGTGTCATCGCAAAGGTTGCATGGGATCTCCTGGCAAGTCTTCCTAGGTCCCGACCCCCCCTCTAGGGATATCCTGGAAACCTCAACCGACTCCCGGCCCCACATGCACACCAGAGCAGAATCAATTATCTCTCGTAAAGACGAGATGACGATCTTTCCATTCCAGGCCTTCCCGACTCATCTCAAGTCTTGTACAAGCCCTTGAGCCAATGAGCGAGGCTAAATTATCTTGTTAATGTTCAAGCTACTCTAACCCTAGCATAAGTTATTTTAATTTTCACTTAATTAACTAACTTCCACACGAGTTATCCTGGAACCACTTTGGGCCCGGCGCTCGTTTGAAAGCCACTCCCCTATCGACAACACAAAACTCAACCACAGACTAAGGGTAAACAATGCACTAACACTCATCACAAATAAGCAATACACCTTAACAGGTGACACATCCCTACAGATGTACAAAACTTGAAACCAAAACGTGCACTACCCAAGGCTATCACAAGGTTGACTACATAACAACCACCCACATAATGAACTGATACACAACTCAACCTTTAATCACGAGATCACACATCCAGCACAAAGAAACAGGTTCCACTGAAGCTTAACTCACACACAATCCAAGAAAGTCAAGCGAATCATAAGAGACGTACATCATCTCAAGAAAACACTGCTGGAAGACTTACATGATCAACAAGAAATGACTTGAAGTCAACACTCAAATAAACTCACGTATAACCACCCATACTAATAAATGAACCCATATCAGGAAGATTCACAAAACAATCACCCTCCTTCCACAACATCGAAGGCGAACAATTAAACACTGAAATTATTTCAGACAAAAAGGAAGGCTAATGTTCGGATTTCCTAAATCCATTCAAACACAGATCTCATGACTTGCATTTATCTAGTCAATTGATCCCATTTCTATTCACGACATTGGAATATATAAAGAACGGATCATTTACTCTAAATTTCATAACCATATTCATAATCAAATACTTTAATGATGCAGCTTTCTGGTTAAAATTTAAATCAACCGTTCTCTCTAAGTTTCACTAACATAATCAAACTCAAGGTATTTTAATAAATAACATTTAAATTAAATCACTTAATCCATTTTGCAACATAGGACATTCAATCAACTAAAATCGATATTTCAAATAAGACATTAGATTTTCCAAACTCCACTCTTGCCTCTAAAAGCACAACGATAATCATCTTAAAACCTTTGAATTATGACACCCCTTAACGCGTCAATTAAAATAAAATACCATTGTGAAATCCATACAATTAAATATAAAAGCATGTTGACATGATTAATTACAAACACATATTCAAAGCATGAATATACCTTCATATACAAAGATACTCAATCTAGCCAACTATTATTTTAACAATTATAAAAAGAAAAATTCCATTAATTAAAAATATACCAAATAACTTACATATTTCCAATTAATCATTTCTAAAAACCTTATGATTTAACAAATAGAATAAAATATATTTTAACTTATACCAGATTTCATTTAATTTAATATATATTAAATATATTATATTTTATATAATATATAATATTAAATATTATAAATATTATATAAAATATAATATAAAATAATATTCATTAAAACTTTAATTTGAAATAATAAAAAAAAGTAATTTCGAATTAGACAAGGCATTGGGAAAAGGGCCAAAGCCCAGGGCACACAGCCCCTGCCTCCCGCCGGGCGGCGGTGGCTGTGTGCAAAGCACACAGCGCCACCTCCCTACGGGCGGTGGTGGCTGTGTGCAAAGCACACAGCGCCGCCTCCCTGCAGGCGGCGGCGGCTGTGTGTAAACACACAGCCCGCCCCCCGCCGGATGGCGATGGCTGTGTGTTCTCACACAACCCGCCCCCCGCCGGGCGGTGGCGGCTGTGTGTTCTCACACAACCGACGCCTCTCACCGGGCGGCGGCAACGGTGGTGGGGGTTGACCTCCCCAACCACCCCAAAATTAAAAAAAATTAAAATATATTACTGCGTTTTTTTAAAACAAAATTACCAGGATTTTCTGGGTTATACCCACATTTTAAAATTTTCTTAAATAACAATATATATGTATATATATTTGTGGGTATTTCCATATATTGCTATATATGGTTGTATTCACAATTATATATACCCAAATCTTGATTTCATACCCAAATTGCAAAAATAATCCAAACCCAATTCAAGGAAGTAGCACTTATTTCAAAACAACAAAATGGGTTTTCAAAAAACTAATTTTAACATTGAGTTTTCTTGGATTTTCTTTCCATAACTTGGTTTAAATTTCTTGTTTGATTTCAATTCCAAATCTATCTACCATTTACCAAATTTAAGAGCTTTTCCATGAGTTTCCATTGAATCTAACACTATATTTTCAATCATTCAAATGAGCAAAAGAGATGGAGGAAGAAATGATGGAACCTTGTGTTTCCTCCAAAATTGCAAGCTTTTAACCATGGAGGTTTTCAAGCACCCTTTCAACTCCACCATCTTAGCCTCCTCCAAGCCTCTCCACCCAAAATCCAAAACCAAGAATCCATGGAGGGATTGAAAGAAAAACCCTAACTAAAAATATATCCTTTTTCCAAACTTCCCAAATTCAAATTCCAATTCAACTTCTAATTCAAATTCAAATTCTAATTAAATTCCAAACCAAAATGCAAACTCACTTTCAAATTCAAACTAAATTCAATTTCAAATTCCTATTCAACTCTTCACAAATATCTTTCCCCAAAATAGTCAACTATTTCAGAAAATATCCTTTCTACCCCAAAGTCTTGCATAAGAAAACATTTGATTTTTTTTTTTTTTTAACTTTAAACAATTTTCTAATTCCAATTTGAATTCAAAATATTTTAGCATTTTATATTCAACAAAAGAATTAAGTCTTTTACACTTTTAATACAAAAGGGATAATTTAATTAATTCACACAATTAATTTAAATTATCAATAAACTAAATCTAATTCCAAATTAGATTATTTTATTAATTCAATTAAATTAATTAATTAATCACTAATTTTCCAACATCTCAATAAGACAAAACATTCATCATTTATAATTTCCAAAAGCTATTTAATCACTTTTAGCTTGCAACTAAACACATTTAATCATTAATTAGACTATGCAAGTCATTTAATAAAATTTAAACTTGAAATTAAATAAACACTCAAGGGGAACTGACCAAGTTAAAACAACTGACCCCGACGACAACCCAACAACATGCTATGACTAGGGTGACGACCTGGTTCGGAAAACCTAGCTACTATCTCCCAATTAATTTCCGTTGGTCAATGGACACGCTCAGACCTGGAAACCAGGTGGAGTCGATGTCATGTACCTGCCAACCTGCAACAAAGAGCATGTCGAACGTGCATATATACATAATATGATCAATCACACCGTGAAGAGGAAATCTCGGAATTACAGGGCGCTCGCATGCAAGTGATGTGATCCGTCCCCTTCACCCATACAGTATCACTAACTGACAAAGCTAACATTATTAACATAATCAAAGCATAAAGCATCATTAATTCACATGTTAACATGATCGAAGCATAACATAGGAAAACATTGCCTGATTAACAGAGCACAAAAAGGAGGGGTGTTACAATCAGTTAACACGACCCCAAAAACACTTTAAAATGCTAATTTCAAAACTTATTAAATTCTGATTTTACTATGATTTCCAACCGTTAGACTCCTAAAATTACAATATTGAACTTGATCACAAAAATTCCTACAACAATGGAGGTGGACAAGAGCAAGGACCATTCCTATGAGCAACAAGTCAACCACATTGCTAATGTCAATAATGGATTTATCCTTTTAGTTAAAGATGCATGTGTCACTCTATGACGAAGTTATCCCTAGGGTCTCAACATCGAGAGAGCCCTAATAAAAACAATAGAAGCACAGGAGTACGATTAGGGTAAACCTAGGCCTCCGAGAAACATCATAAAACACAACTATAGTGGATTAGTGAGGTTGGTAATACCTAAAGATTGGAGACATTGTAGGTAATAACAAAATCTTGCAATCTAAAGATTGTAGCCAATAACAAGCACACTATGTAGCTTAGTGACATTTGTAAATGCAATCTATGGTAAAAAGAATGACAGTCACTTGAGATGTGACAGTCAAAAATAGGCTAAGCAATGACAAGATAATAAAGCTCAAACCTTGCATAGTAAAGTGGAGATTTTAACAGTGAGTTTCCTTACCCCCTTGCTGACCTTAAGGGTTTTTCAAATGCTTTTGGTAGTGTTAGAAAAGGCAAATGCAATCAGGGAATGACTGTCCAAATGAAGTAACAGTGGTAATCATAGGTTCAATGTTTCTTCTTAGCCATTAATATTGTATAATGGAGGTAGTGGATTGCATGTTTGAGCAGTGTTTTGAGACTCATCAAAGATGGGAGAGTAGTGAATACTACCTTGTGGACTATGAAGTAGTGTCAATAAGGTTGAAGGATCTTAAGAACTACAACACCATGAAACAATGAGTCCCCTGTAGTAAGTAGGCAGTCTATAGGGCATAGTTTGATTTTATAGAAGGATGCTCATGAAAGGAATCTTCAAGTGATAGTGAGTGAGTTGTTTGAGATTGCAATTTGAGGGTGCAATACCCAGTCTTAAAGGAAGTTAGCAAAGAATGTAAATGTACGAATCGACAATAAATAAACAATCACAATGTTATCTTCCATAATGCCTTGAGTTTGAAGACAAAAATCTCATTGTATCTTCATAATGAAGTGGTGACCTTAATGGTCAATCACTGGTAACCATGATTTTAAAACATGCTATTGTGCTTATGGAGGCAACATTTTAAGCAAGGCAGTGAGTGGTGGTTTGGAACAATGGCAGGTATGAAGGACTTGCTTTATATGCATACTATGCAGTCTAGCTTAAGACATCATTCTTAGAAGAGATTGAAGGTGGATTATGGAACTCAAGGGTTACCATGAAAAGGATTAAAGCAAAGACTGAGATCTATTTAAAAGCCATGGTCATGAAGATATTAAAGATTTGTCACATGCAAAAACCTAGTAGCTGGAGTAATGAATATAGTGCCAAAGAGGATAGTAGTCAAAATTAGGAGATCTCCACATTATCTAATTACAAGGAAATACATCATTTATTTATTTTTTTAATTAAAAGAAATCATTCTAAACCCTATATAGGATACATTGATACTTCAAAAGCCTCTCAAGGAATTTGAGATTATGCAAATATATGTCAAGTAACATTCATAAGGTTTAGAAAATCTTGATCACTCTCTAGAATAGCCCATTAAACATGGGTTGTGCTTGAATGCACTATATAATTGATATAACACAACCACTCTGCATATCAACCAGAGTTATAGGCTCTTTATTGCAGCAAGAGGTAATCACTCTTGATCATGCTATAATTACATCCTAACCTGTTAAACTTGAGACAACCTGAATGCACCCAATGATGATTGACACCTACATTATACAAGTTGAATTAACTACATTATATGAGTGCCTCCATTTCTATCACAACATAGCCACATTAAACTTGGGTCACACATGAATGCATCCTATATTTGTTATAGCACAACTGTGCCACATGACCAATAGAGTTATGGATCACATAATTACAGTCACAAGAATATGTTCCTCGGTTGTGATCTTATGGTGATTCCACACAACAAAATCTGGACATGAAATTCTCAAAACCCTTAACCTCTAAAAATGAAATCTGATGATATGTTGCTTTAAAATATGATTTTCAAACTTGGAACTACAAATCTGACTTCATAACTTAATTCTGCAAAAAGATAATGACTACCCTCAACCTGGCGATATCTTCTTGAATTTTATTTTATTTTTCCCAAGAAAATAGTCCTTAGTTATCCACAAACTGTCTCAAGTAGAGCAAAACACTGTCGCAATAAATCAGGCATTAACTCACTTTTTTTATGTCGGCCACAATTTGATTTTTTTTAATTTTTCATGTTTGTCAAAAATTCGACGAAAATGATAGCCGACATTTCGACAAACCCCAGGTTCATCAAAATTTCGATGAACATCGGGGATAAACTTTCAAAAAATTGGAAATTACACATCAAATTTTACAAGCACTCGACAAACATCGAATTTTACATATTTCTTCAGACAGTTTCGTCGTATTTTGCAGTCAATGTATTAGTGACTACACCCTTAATATTAGAGTACATCGGGTTATGAATAGTCGACTTGTGGATATCTTAACTCTTAATTAGGTCATATTATCATTATTATATTGTTATTTAGTTAAATAGGTCATCCTAGGGCTTATATAGGGTTATCTAAGCTGGTCTGGGTGAAATAAGGTATATATAGGAGGTTGTGAGTCTTATTTCACCATCATATTGTAAATTGTGTTCTCATTAGTGATATTTGGAGATTTCCCCCTGGAAGTGGCTTGTTATTCTCAGTTATCATCAAGTATTTGCAGTATATTTTCTATCATATTCTTCTATTGTGCAAGTTATCTCACTACAATTGGTATCAGAGCATGATATTGGCACCATGATGACATGATATTTTTTTCAATTTTGGATGTCATTTTGTGAAACATATATCTCTCAAACTTGGACATATTTTTTCTAATTTGTAAAGGGTTTTTGAAAAAAATATTCAAGAAGCTACAATCCATATTTCAAAGGAATTCAAGCTGAATTGAGCAATTTATTAAAAAATTATGGTTTCTTCCAAATTTGTTTGGAAAGTGCATACCTCCCAAATCATGTTGAATTAGTTTCTAATTTTTTGTGGATTTTTTAAGAATGAATAGAGGAGCCTAAAGTCAAAATTTAAGAGAATTTAAAGAATACATAAGTGATTTATTACATGTTAGCAAATGAATTGGATCATGAAAAATATGCTTGAAATAAATGACTCAACCCTTTCAGCACTAGTATCAATTCGCTAATAGCTATAAAAATACCACAATTGCATTTGTGGCTTTTCTTTGAATTTTGGTGGTACAACTCCCTCAAATGATATGCAATGAATATAACTAAACTAAATAAAACATGTATTCTTTTTACTAGAAAGCAGGAAAGGCAACAGATGCCAGTTCATAAATATGAAACTAACGCGAAAGTGTAAATCATAGCCATTGACAATCAACACAAAGATTGAAAACCTATGACTATCTTATTGAAGGAAATAAGATCATACTATAATATATGGATACCATAAATCTTTTCTCACAAAGAAGACATAACTCTATCGCACGCGTAATACAAAGATCAACGTACTAAGCATCTCATTAAATTCACGACTCAAAGATTATGAATTATTACAGCATGAAATGAATGACCAAATCCCTCTTGATAACACCACAAAGTCTATATATGGAGAGCCCCTATCTCTTTCTCCATTTTCAAAATATATAGAAAATCAACTCCACCAAACAATTGCCAAATCTGTTACTAAATTTGGCAGTCTTCTTGTTTCTCCATCGTCTTCTTGAAAACTATTGAAGATCAATTAGGATAATCAATCAGGAAAATGAAAGGGCATCTGGAAAGAAAACCGATCTTAATCTCACCAACAGCTGCCAAATATCCTTTCACACAATCAAATAATTAATATAGTTTCAAGAAGACACCATATGATACCATGTGTATACTACCCAATTGGAAATGTAATTTAAAACTAGTTCAAATCAACCATTAATTTGAAATGAGTTACCATCTCATCAAAACTTAGGAGAAAGTCCTAATGCCCAACCAACTTTCTATAAATTCAACTAGTGTCACCACTCTTCATCATTCAAAAGAATCCAACATGGAGAGCACTTAGAGTGACGATGATTCTGCAAATGATTTCATTGTCCTGTAGGAGATTGAATGCAGCCCGTTGTTCAAGCATTTGTCAGATCAGCCGAAGGAGTTCTTCATGATACAGAGCAACATGGAAGAAGAGATGTTTCGTAGTATTATGGGTGAAGAATTTCTAAGCCAGGAACATGTACACAATGCTACCATGCTAGAGCACTTTTTGTACACAGTCATCAAGACCTTTGGCCACTACGACTAGGGTGTGAGAGCATTAGAACGTCTGGTGAGGCTTGAATTTCATCATCATGTCAATGTGGCTATTGTTGGGCTCAATCACTATCCTCAGAGTGGACTGATAGGCAAAGCCATTTGTATAGTGTCATCTCTTCAAAATGAAACTATGGAGGAAGTGGTTGCTCTTCTTTGTGTTGGAATCATCCAAAATGATACGGGGCTCTTTACCCAATCCCTACAATCACATGAAAACCTGCTACCCCCTGCTTAGATTGAATGCCTCAAGATTGTGATTAAGGGAATCTGATTCTTGATGTTTGCTCTATGTGTCTAAACAAGAATGTCTCCTTTTGTCTTTCATCATTGATATGAAATTGTGTAGTTGAGCCAACCAATTTTGTAGTGTTGATGCAATGTATACATGTATTTATATATATAAATAAAATATCTTTTTAATATCTCTGTACTCCTGTATGCATGGATTTTTTTACTCATGTTCATATTATATCTAAAAATGTTGGTTTCGTTCACTACATAATGCACTAGTTTATGAATCAAACTTACTGAAAGCTTCTGGGTGGAAAAACGGGTAGTTTGTGTAACTTAACAAAACACCACTTGGGTTCCAAACAATTTAAAGAACACTGCCCACTAATATAACTCGCGGGGTAAGCTACTGAGTAAATTCTAATAGATGACAACTCATCATGTGGGTTAGTCACATACATATAGCCCCTTTTAAGAAATGATGGGTTTGAATAAGGTTATAAAACACCACCTAGCCAAAGAAATAACAATACAGGCGGTAAAATGGGTGGTTAAGAAACTAATAAAAACCCCGCTTGAGTTTGAGATGTACAAAAAAACACCACCTGAACATAAATTTAAATAAAATGACTAAGGAACATAAGGTAAGATAGTTGAAAAAGAGAAGGGTCATGTTTATGAGTAACAATGGCTCTAATTGGGGACAAGGACTATAAAGGACACATAGAACCCAACATATATGACCAGTCCTTTCCATTGGGCACGAAGTCAAAATGAGAAGGATACCAAAACCAAACAACAAGCCAAAAATGAACACACCAAAATTGTAACTATTTACAAGGTAGGACCAACCTACCGGAAATGGGAAGGAAAGGTAAAGCAATCATATGAACCTGTTCACTAGCTGGGAGAAGAATAACCCTTTCCTAAAAAGACCCACCTTCTTGTACAATCTTCAAAGAAAATCTAGAAATACGAACATCCTAGCATTGATATAGACGAAATTGCAACCATAACCAAATGATTTCCTAAAAATATATTTCTCATAAAAAATTTCATCATGTTGCCATTTTTCCAGCACTAGGACCTCCTTTATTAACCACCTTCTACAATCAAGGCTCATCAATCCAAGTATATCTAATTCTGATATAAAATTCTAAGTTTAAACTCCTCCTTAACATTACCTCTCAGTCATTCCTCCTTTGTTTGAAAGGTCATCATCAAAAAAAAAAAAAAATTAACTTCATCACACCTTTCCTCTATCAAGTTATTTTCATGAGAGATGATTACCTTTATAAATTGAGAAAAAGTATAAATCAATTCACTTTTAACCTCTGACTGTGCATCAAACTAGAAATTCTCACCTTCCTTCAATAAAGGACTAACAATTCCCCCAATGTTTCCTTGATTGTGCCCATTTTCAACTGCTGATATACAACATTCAACCTTAGACATAGATTGATCAACGATCAAATTTGTAAAAATAGGGTTATCATGTATTTCAAATTCATCAAAAATGAAAAGAGGGTTGGGATTAATTGACCATTTCATATTTTTTTGGGAAGTAACATATGTGAGACCTTCATTTTCCTCCAAATGAAAAAATCCAGTCCCATCTTCCACCTCTTCGAAGGAGAAAGCTTCGTATATAGGGATGAAAAGGGAATTTGATGCCAAATTCTTTAAATTGGCCTCAAAAGAGAAAGTTTCATACCTAAAGTGAAAGGGAGAGACAATCGACGTTCTCTTTTGCAACATATCATCTTCATCATCACTAGATGAACTAAGATCACTTTCAACCTCAAACAAGGTATATAATCTGAAGGCATGATCATTGTAATGTTGGTCTCATTCTTCATTAAACTGCTACATGTTATCAAAAATCATTAGATTAATATTTTTAGCAATCGGGCAAGGAGATTTTACCTCTTCATGAAATTTGATTAGGATTTTAGGGGATAGCTTGCAATCAACTTTAGGCTTTGCACTATCACCTGGATTCCATTTTCCCACAACTACAAAATCATCCTCAACGCTTATTGCTTCTAATTGAGCTCTTTCAATTCCTTGATTTTTATCTCTTTTGAGGATCAATTGAATATAAGGATCCAAAGTAGAAATAAATATGTGAAACTGGATCTCCTCACTAGGTCTTTCTAGAATAGGAATTCGTTGAAGCAATTGATTGAAACGGTATACAAAATCCCTCATTGTTTTGGCCTTATCCTTCATAATTTGAAAAAAAAAGTCATAGGGTGGTCATGATGTTGATTGGAATTTTATAACAATGGAGGAACTTTGTTTTAAGAATATTCCATTTCGTGATGCTTCCTTTTTCAAGTCCCCTTTACCATTTTGCTGCTTTCTCAATTAAATTGTCAATAAAGATTCTCACAAAAAACTCTTCTTCTTGAATTCCCAAAATTCCACTTATTGTAGTCATGGCCAGGATATGTTCTTCAGGGTCTTGTGCATCTTGACCAGAAAATTTAGGAAATCATTTTTGGGAGCCATTGGGTAAGTCATGATATTGTAACAAGGCAAGAGGACCAATGTGATTACACCAAAGATTTGAGGCCATGGATGATCAGATTTTCCAACTCACAAGGGAGTAAAAAGAACAAGAAAGGAAATTACTGAGTTAATTTTTGGGTGGTGGACGAGTTGGAGGTGGATTTCAAGGTTGAGGAAGGGGCGGACCCTATGGATGATGGAACCACTAATTAGGCTAATGATCAGGATGATGAAAAGGGTTTTTGTAGTACACAAATACCAACCTCGGAGGTTGTCCAACTACAAGTGCAAGTGGGCATTGGGCCAACTCTTCCTATTCTTCCAAGGCAAGATTCACTCACATATAATCTGTTGTGTTCCTCCTATATCTCCAAGCAAGCGTATTTAATTGTGAAATGATGTCTTCTTGTTATGCTCCAATCTAAATCTAGTTGCAAAACAAGAAACACATCATTATGAGGAAGTACCATCTTGCCACATCAGATGACGGATGTTGTCAAATGTTTTCAATCACTTCAATGTTTTTCCTCAGCAGAGTCACCAAAAATTTGTCAGCAAATGAATTGGATCATGAAAAATATGCTTGAAATAAATGACTCTCAACGCTTTCAGCACTAGTATCAATTTGCTAATAGCTCTGAAAAGACCACAATTGTATTTGTGGCTTTTCTCTGAATTTTGGAGGCACAACTCCCTCAAATGATATGCAATGAATATAACTAAACTAAATAACATGGGTATGCTTTTTACCAGAAAGCAAGAAAGGCAACATATGCTAGTTCATAAATATGAAACTAATGTGAAAGCATAAATCATAGCCATAGATGATCAACACAAAGATTGAAAGCCTATTACTATCTCATCGAAGGAAATAAGATCAAACTGTAATAGATGGACAACATAAATCTTTTCTCACAAAGAAGACATAACTCTATTGCATGCGTAATACAAAGATCATCATACTAAGCATCTCATTAAATTCACAACTCAAAGATTATGAATTATTACATCATGAAATGACTAACCAAATCCCTCTCGATAACACCACAAAGTGTATATCTAGAGAGCTCCTATATCTCTTTCTCCATTTTCAAATATATAAAAAATCAACTCCACCAAATGGTTGCCAAAGCCATTACTAAATTTGACAATCTTCTTATTTCTCCACTGTCTTCTTGAAAACTACTAAAGATCAATTGGGATAATCAATCAGGCAAATGAAAGGGCATCAGGCAAGAAAACCGATCTTAATCTCACCAAAAGTTGTTGAATAACGTTTCACACAATCAAATAATTAATGCAGCTTGAAGAATACACCATATGATAGCACTTGTATATTTCCTGATTGGAAATATAATTTAAAATTGGTTCAAATCAACCATTAATTCAAATTGATTTTCCATCTCATCAAACCTTAGGAGAAAGTGCCAATGTTTGACCAACCTTCTATAAATTTAGCTAGTGTCACCACTCTTCATCATTTAGAAGCATCCAACATGGCAAGAACTCAAAGTGATGATGATTTTGCAAATGATTTCATTGTCTTGGAGGAGATTGAATGCAGCCCATTGTTTAGGCATCGTGTACACAATACTACCATGCTAGAGCACTTTGTGTACATGGTCATCAAGACCTCTGGGCGTCGCGACTGGGGTGTGAGAGCGTTAGAACATCTGGTGAGGCTTGAATTTCATCATCATGTCAATGTGGCTATTGCTAGGCTCAATCACTATCCTCAGAGTGGATTGATAGGTGACGCCATTTGTATAGAATCAGCTCTTCAAAATGAAACCATGGAGGAAGCATTTGCTCTTCTTCGTGCTGGAATCATGCAGAATGATATGGGGCTCTTTTCCCAATTCCTACAATCACATGAAAACTTGATGCCTCCTGTTCAGATTGAACGCCTCTAGATTGTGATTGAGGGAATTTGAGTCCTAATGTTTACTTTGTGTGTCTGAACAAGAATGTCTCCTTTTGTCTTTTGTCATCAATATGAACTTTTGTAGTCAAGCCAACCAATTTTTTAGTGTCGATGCAATGTATACATGTATTTACATATATAAATAAAATATCTTTTTAATATCTATGTACTCCTATATGCATGGATTTTTTTACTCTTATTCATATTATATCTGAAAATGTTGGTTTCATTTGTTGCATAATGCACTAGTTTATGAATCAAACTTACTGTCATTCCCTTAATTACTGAAAAGCTTCTAGGCAGCAAAATGGGTAGTTTGTGTAACTTAACAAAACACTACTTGGGTTCCAAACAATTTAAAGAATACAGTCCACTAATATAACTTGCAAGGTAAGCTACCAGGTAACTTCTAACAGATGAAAAATCATCACACGGGTTATTCGCATACATATAGCCCCTTTTGAGAAATGGTGGGTTTGAATAAGGTTATAAAACACTTCCTAGCCAAAGAAATAACAATATAGATTGGTAGGGCGCGGAGGATTTTCTAGAAAGTATGACTGACACGGCAGTTATATCAAAGAAGACTTTTGAATTATTTTGAATTTATTTGTAGCGGTTATTACAAAAATATTTTTATGAATAATGATAGAACTACAACAAGAGGAAAAAATAATGCTACCACACCAAAGAAATCCTTAGATAAGGATGAGGTAGAAATTGAGGATATTAACCCTAATGATGAGATCAACAAGGTCAAGGGTGAAATTTCAACAAGCAAGGACATAAATAAATTTACTAAGAAGTTGGACACGATTATTCAAGGGATTAAGTGTAAGGGAAAAGATTCACCTAGTAAGGTTGAAGATAATACTCTTTTTTGAAATTATTTCCTTGGTCTTGACTCCAATTTTAAGAAGGAACCTTCCTTTAATAACCCTATACCAAGTAAATTCATACCCAAGTTGGATTTGAGAAATTTTGATGGCAAGGATCCAACCAATTGACTATACCAAATGGAGCAATTCTTTGATCTTCATCATGTTCCTAGTCAACAAAAGGTGGCTATGGCATCATTTTCCCAGGAACCAGATCAATTTATTTGGTATGATTGGTTATGTGATGAGAAGATAAAGAAGGGTTGTGGGGTCACATGATCAATTTTCCAAGAAATTTCTACCCATTATGGAGACAACTTTATGGATAGCTACTTCTAACAACTCACTAAATTAAAGAAAACAAACATGGTCAAGGATCATATTCAACAATTTCAAACCCTCTAATAGTAGAGAATGTGACAAAAGAAAATTTGAAGAAACTATTTCTAGGTGATTTAAAGGATACAATAAAATATGAAGTATGGTTGTTCCAATCACAATCCTCATTGCAAGCAATAGTAATGGCAAGACAAGTTGAGGATATTTTTTTCGTTAGTAGGCAACAAGGGAATGCAAATGTTAGAAAGAAGATCTCCTACACATTCATTATCATAACCTACTAGGTTGACTCCACAATAAATTGAGGAGAAGAAAGCAAAAGGTTTATATTTCAATTGTGATAGCAAATATAGTCAAGGGCATAAATGCAGTGAAGAGAAATTATTCTATATTGAAGGTTTGAGTGTGAAAGAAGAGGATAAAACATATTAGAGGGTGAAATGGAGTTAGATGATGAATCCCATGATCACCAACCAATAATTTAGTTTCATGCACTCTCTATTTTTAGTGCCCCATGAACTCTCAAGGTAGTGGGTTTCTTAAAAAGAAGCAAAATGTAACTGTGTTGATTGACTTAGGTAGTACTCATAATTTCATCAACAAAAAGTTGGGTACTCATCTAAATTGTTTTATGTAAATTCTTCTCCAAAGTTTCAAGTCTTGATTGCAAATGGTGGTATTGTTTTTTGTTCTGGAAAGTGCCATAGCATTAAATTATCCATGGGATATTATCACCTTGATAGACAAATATAAGCTATCTCCATGGGTGCAAAAGATATTGTTTTGGGAGTACAATGGCTTACTACTTTGGGAACAATGATATGAACTTTCAAGAATTATTCATGAGATTTCAATTAGAAGGAAAGATAGTAGAGCTAAGAGGGTTGAAGGAAAATTCCCCACAAATGGTAAGTTCTCATCAAATGCATAAGTTTCTTAAGAAAGTTGTTGATGGATTTGTGGCCCAGTTATGTTTGTTAGAAATATCTTAATATAATTCTCCCACCCATCCAAATTTATAAGCAATAATTGATTGTCACTTAGTGGTTTTTGGAGATATGACTAAAGGAATTTCTCCTAAGAGGGATCATGATCATGTCATACAACTAGTTCTAGGGAGCCAACCACCCAACATCAAGCCTTACAAGTACCCACATATACAAAAAAAGTGAGATAAAAAATATTGTTGAGGAGATGTTAGAGGCACGAATTATTAGGCATAAAAAAGTGTTTACTCCTCACCCATGGTGATGGTGAGAAGGATGAAACTTGGCGCATGTGCCTAGACTACAGAGTGCTCAACATGTACACCATCAAAGATAAGTTTCCTATTCCAGTAATTGATGATTTTCTAAATGAATTGAATGGAGCTCTATATTTTACAAAGCTAGATCTTAGATCAAGTTATCACCAAATTTGAATTAGGGAAAATGATATTTTTAAGACAACATTTAGGACTCATGAGGGTAATTATGAGTTTTTAGTGATTCCATTTGGTCTTACCAATGCACCATCTACATTTCATTTTTTTATGTTCCATCTTTAAGAAATTCTTGAGGAAATTTGTATTAGTGTTCTTTGATGATACATTGATTTATATCAAGACATGGGAAGAACACTTGCAGGATGTAGATAAAGTATTATAAGTTCTCAAAGATCATAAACTCTATGCTAAGCCATCCAAATATGCTCTTGGTCTTAATGAGGTGGAGTTCTTGGAACACATAGTTTCACACGAAGGAGTAAAGGGGGATCCTAAAAAAATTAAGGCTATCATGGAATGGCCTATTAAAATGGAGCTTGAATTGTGTGGACAGGGGTACTTAACCAATCATTATCACAACATTTTAAAACAAGTGCCTATATTCTCTCAAAACCCTCACTGTAGCCACTGAAAGTTTATGTTGAGTACTTGGGACACATAGTTTGAAATGAAGGAGTAAAGGTGGATCCTAAAAAATTTAAGGCTATCATGGAATGTCCTATTCCCAAAACCATTAAGAAATTGAGGGGATTCTTGGGATTGACTAGATACTATAGAAGATTTGTAAATAATTATGGTCGTATAGAAGCACTCCTCACAACTTTATTGAAGAAGAATCTTTTTTGTTGGAATGAATTCACTAATACATCATTTGAAATGTTAAATGAGGCTACGTGTACAACACCAATTTTTTCCACTTCTGATTTCACCAAGGATTTTATTGTGGAATATGATGCTTTAGGAAATGATATAGGCATAGTTCTCATGCAGGAGGGTCGACACATTTTTTTTGAGTGTGGTCAATTAAAGGGTAAGAATCAACTAAAACCTATTTATGAGAAGTAAATGTTAGCAATTCTTCATGTAGTAAAACAATGGGGGCCTTATCTAATTGGTTGACACTTCAAGGTTAATACAAATTGTGATAGCGTTAATTTTTTTTGGAACAAAGATTATCTTCAAAAGAACAAGAAAAATGGGTTACGAAGATGTTGGGATATGATGTTGAGATTGTATATAAGAAAGGGAAGGAAAATGTTGTGGTAGATGCACTATCAAGGAAGGATGAGAAGGATGGAGCTTTATTATGTGCCCTTTTAATATTACAAGAAGATTGGGTAGTAGAAGCAAAATTAGAGTGGTAGAATGATGTTGCTACAAGTAATCTCATTCATCAATTACAAAGTGATTCTAGTAGTTTGGATAAGTTTTTTCTGGAAGGGAGATACTCTATGGTATAAAGAGCAATTTCATCTTTGTAATAATTCCTCTCTAAAACAAAAGATTCTCACAGAGCTTCATGAGTCTCCAATTGGTGGTCATTCAATATTTTTGAAGACATATCAAGAAAGACTTCTTTTGGGAAGGGCTAAAAGGGGATGTTCAAAAATTTGTGGAAAAATGTTTGGTCTATCAAACAAATAAAGGGGAGACAATTAAGACACTTGGTCTCTTGCAACCCTTAGTTATTCCTAGCCAATGTTGGGAAGAGGTCTACATGAACTTCATCACAGGGCTTCCAAGATCTAATGGTAAGAATGTCATCATCATAGTAGTGGATCTCCTCACTAAATATGCATGATTTATTGTAATATCACATCCTTTTACAAAATGTACAATGGAAAAATCATTTTTGGAGAATATTCAAAAGCTACGTGGTATACCTGAGGTTTTTGTTAGTGATTGTGATCCTATCTTTACTAATAACTTTTGGATATATTTATTCAAATAATTTGGCACTCAATTATCTCATAGTTCTTCATACCATCCTCAATCTGATGGGAAAACAAAGGTTGTTAATAAGTGTTTAGAAGGATATCTACATTGTTTCATTTTAGATAAACAATCTCAATGGGTAGATTAGCTACCACTAGTAAAATAGTGGCATAACACTTTCTTTCATAGTTCATCAAAAATGCCTCCATTTATGCCACGGTATGGATATCATCCTCCTTCCATCACATCATCATTGAAGGTGTCACCAAGAGTTCATGAGGACCACATGCTTCATCAACAACAAGTAATTTTAGGACTTAAAGAGAATCTATCCATGGCACAAAATTGAATGAAGTAGCAAGCGGACCAACGAGTATGTGCAGGATCATGGTGGGCCAAAAAGTGGCAATGAGGAAAAAAACACGTCTTTCATTGACCGAAAAATGCGAAAAAGAACGTGTTGAATTTTTTTAGGCTCGGGTGTCACCATACCAAACACCAAACCTAGTTTTACAAATTGGATATCCGATTTGCAAAAAGCATATATAAAAAAAGTTAGTCGCTGTTTTGAAGTTATTTGACAGTGAAGAACCCACAGGCGCATAGTGCATTGCTTCTTCGCGTAATGGATATCCAATTTGGGCAAAATATGATTTGGATTTACATAAGTTTTTTTTTTTTTCATTTTATTCAATTTTGATTTAGATTTGAATAATTTCATATGGTTTTTTGTGGATTTTTTTTTAAAATAGGGTTTTTGATTGAAGTTTTGTGAAAAAATTGAGTTTAGAATAGATTTTGATTAAAAAAAATGAATGTTTTTTGTGAATTTTTTTTCACAATAGGGTTTTTGATTGAATTTTTATGAAAAATTTGAATTTAGAATGGATTTTGATAAAAAAATGAATGTTTTTTGTGGATTTTTTTTCAAAATAGGGTTTTGATTGAATTCTATGAAACAATTGAGTTTAGAATGGATTTTTGATAAAATGAATTTTTAATGGATTTTGATTTTAAAATAAGTGTTTCTTTATATTGTCTAATTTTAGATTAATTTTTTTTTAACTTTGTCGGGCATTATGGTTTGCCAAGAATGAGAGTCTAGGAATTCCACCAGTTGAAAATGAAAATCCGCCAACTGAGAATCAAAATGCAGAAATTCCAAATGCTCCACCACCTCCGCAACCATCAATTGAACAGTTAATTCATGAAAAATTGGAGCAATTGAGGGGCATTTGTGATGTTTATAGGAAAATCCCTCGATTATCCCATATGTCAACCACGTTGACAGAAATAATTACAAATGTAGAAACCCTCTCCACCCAACATAATGCATTTCATTTGTGGCGAGAAACCATGAGGCAATATTATGCATGTGGATTGTCTTATGATGATGTGAAAGATCTCCAAATAACAAAAGCCAAAATAGCCTCTTTATTTATTAACCCCAGCACTGGTTTGCCAGTTAATGTTAACAAACCAAAAATTTCTATAAAATGGTGCACGCATAGGGGCATAGTAGATAACTTTTGGGATCGTTGGTGTATGGTTTTTGATAAACCACCCAACAATAATCTTGATGTACCTTTTTACTTTATTAAAAAATTATATGCTGAGTTTTTGTTAGGGCATCATGTCAATTACTTTGACATTAAACCCTTCCAGGGCGTTGGTGGAGGTATGCCCCAGGATAGGCTAGGGGCGGCTAGAGTAGTCAGATGCCCACATGTTCCCCTTCCTCCCCTTCCTCCGCCACCTCCAGTACAACATCCAGATATTACGAAGGATGCAGCCACACAAACTATCCAGGCCATTCACTCTTTAAGTGGTCTTTTGGTTTCCCATGCTTCTTCAGTAGCTCAGCCATAGTCTGGTGATCTTGGCGATGGATCCAGTGCTGCTACATCATCCTCCTCGGGTCCACATATTTGTGTGCCATGTATTTGCAATACGTGCCAAAAAATATGTTTGGGTCCTATTGTACAGCCTCCTAAGTAGCCATTAGACACTTTTGATTATGACATCCAAGATGTGGAGATTATAACATATCACACGTAGGGGAGTGGAACACACCCTATAGAGTCCTCTCCTGCTAGAGAGGTGGACATTGGAGTAATTACATAGGTAAAATTTAAGGTGTAAATTCATAACTTGCATTTTTTTTTAAATGAATATTAATAAGAGATAGTATCAAGTACTAATATTTATTTACATGGTCTATTTAATAGTTAATTTCTAAGGAGGAGCTCACACAGGTGACTGATAGCACCCTTAGGGCCATTTCATTTGGCCTCGAGATGCACATAGTATGTATTTTCGCACTCACTCATTTACATTTTTTTACTGTATACTTGCTTGTCATTTGAATTGTCATTAATGAAATTATATATTAACTTATATGTTTATCTTATTCTCTGCTTGTAGGAAACACCTAGTGCGAGTGAGGTGTGATGCTCTCCAGACTATGGACGCACAATGTTAGATAAGGGAAAGGTAATTGAACTCAAATTTGATTGAATTAAGATTTATAAGATATTTTATTGATTATGCATACATTGACATAGATTCGTAGTTTCATATGTACTTGTCATTTTTATGTACAGGCGATTGTGAGCTATACATCATTTTTGATAAGTGCCACAACACTTGAAGGAGTAGGTATTTGAACACCTGAAGGAGGAGGTGTTGAAACACCTAAAGAAGATACAAAAAAAGATCAGCCTAAAGAGGTATGTGTTTATTTTATTTTGTGCTTGGTAAATATGTTCTTATTACTGACAATTCTATGCTAACTTGGATCAATTTCATGTTTTTGTTCACATATATAGATTGATGTTACAAAAGTTGGTTTGGTTAGTTCTTTGAGAGGGGTATATTATAGGAATCCTGACCCTTCGAAGAGACGTATATTTCAAGTAATCAAGATTTCAATTTTAGAGTTCAATTATAATTCAATGTGTATTGATTTTTATGTTAATTATTCGATTTTAAATTATATAGTATAACTAATCTCAATTGTGGTTTGACTTTTTCTTGTGCAGCTACCTTCAGAGCCAACGAGTGCTTCAAAGAGGCTCCATTTTGATGATCCACCAGTAGTTTAGGATGAGATAGACATTTTGGCATGTAAATATTGAATAGATACGAGATGGCATATGCCACATATTGTAAAACTTTGTTTGAGTTGGCGTTGATGCCATTTTTGTATATGGACATACACTTGATTATTGGATAATTTGATATATATAGAAGTTGACAATCGAAACTTAATTTCCTCCTCATGTGCATGATTAAACTCTTTGAAAATTTAATCAAGTGAGCAATGGTTAAATATCAATGTACAATAGCATAAAAAGAATGGTTAAATATTATGTAGCTTATATTCATATTGTTGATTACATTGCATTGCACATCTTTCAAACTCAAAGCATTACTTCACATTGAATAAGTAACAACTAGATGCTGATAGATGAAAAAATTTCAATAACAATATAGTTTTTACAAAGTCAACCTAAGCAGTTATGCAATTACTTCACATTACATAACTAATAACTAGGAGCACCTATCAATTGTATTAGCTTGTCATGGAATTCTATGAGACCACATTTCTTTGAGGAAACTTGGCACAAAACTCACAAAAAATGAAAAGAAAGCACTCAAACAAACTTTAAAGGGGTCTCAGGCCTGCTGCTCCCTCATTCCACACGCTATGTAGCCATTTACTTGTGTTAGTTTTATGATCAAATTTAATGCACAAGAAATTAATTCTAAATCAAACTTAATAACATAGTAGATACCCTGGGAAAACCCTCCTCTTGAGGGAGAAAAAACTATCCAATAATATCACTTATATTATTGAATCACAATAGAAACTCCTTTACAATGAAGGTCGATAATGAGGCCTAATAATATGCACCACAGACTGATGCCAACACAACAATACAATGATGTAATTCTCAAATGATAATCCTCAACCTTCTCACAATAACTTGATCTGCACTTGAAGAGTTTCTCACTAACTCCCACTTGATATGAAATGGAATGTATGAAAAATGTATGTCTCAAAACAATGAAATGTATCTAATATATATACAAGCTGAGAGAGATGCAACTCTTCACAATATAGGTCGGCCTCCAAAAAGAATGTGCCTCCTCAAAGATTGCACCTCCAAGATAGAAGTCGGCCTTCATAAAATAATAAATATTATTTCACATAAATTGTGCCTCAAGCATGTCGGCCTCTTCATAGATGCACCTCTTCATTAACTCGTATCTCTTGATGAATTAGCATTAATCACAAATTGATATATATATAAATTAAATAGCTTTGGCTATATTTAATTTATTCTTATGTAGAGGAGATTGCTGGAAGTATATGACTGACGCTGCAATAATCATCAACACTCCCTCTCAACTAGGGAGGATACTTCCAGCTGCACAAGGAAAATCACCTCATCGTGATGCCTAGTACTATGGCTACAACCATAAGTGAAAAGAAGAATATCATCTCATCGTGATACTAGATATCACCTCAACACGATATCAACCATACTATGGTGTGTACAAGTGTTCATCGCAGACCTCAACTGAAACAACATCCAGAGGTGCTCTTCCGGTCAACAACACAACCATCTTCTTTAGGTTTAGTAGGTTCCCTCTGAATCTTTAAGTACTCTTCTGGTCAGCAACACAACCATCTAGAGGTGCTCTTCCGGTCAGCAACACAACCATCTTCTTTAGGTTCAGTAGGTTCAGTTCCATGGCTACAAGTTGTCACTTCACGCTTGATCATTTCTTTGGTTGGCATGACTTCCTCATAAGATGCGTCAAGCTTTTCATCGCTAAGCAATCTCTCATCACCTTCCTACACTAGAGTTATCAGCATTCTTTAAAAATCATAAGAATTCTTTTAGTACACTCAAGAGTTATCAGATGTCTTCTTGCAGTCTCAAAAGTTATTTTGTATCATTGTTACATTGGTACTTGAGAGTGGTAGCTTAATATAGGTCCACAATACAAAACCTGGTTTACCTGTGTAGTGTAACAGTGGCATAGGAAGATTTTTCTTTGAAAGAAAAAATGAAAGCTTAGCCTCTTGGAATGAAAATGGTTTTTTTGCAAAACAAATGAATAAGAATGAGGTAGTTAAGGTGTTTGAAGTGATTTAGAGGTCACTTCTAGAGAAGAGAGATGTTGAAGAGTACATCAAGTCAATGAGAACCGAAGTGTAATGTGTTTTAGTTTGTGGTACTCCTTTGTTTCTCAGCAGATGTGTGATAAATTCTTAGTTCAATGATGTTGAACAATTTTTGAAAAAAGAAAGTTGTGTCATAGTCCGCATTCAATCCAACAAGCAAAAATGAAAGCTCGCCTCTTGGAATGAAAATGCTTGTTTGCAAAACAAATGAATAAGAATGAGGTAGTTAAGGTGTTTGAAGTTATTTAGAGGTCACTTTTAGGGTGGAAGGCTTAAAACTCCATTTTAAATGCACAAAAAAGAATGAAATTACTTCAAACCAAGTTTGTGAAGAAGTTAACTATGTTGCCCACTAGTTTCCCTTAAGAGTCCAAAGTGCTAAAAGGAAGCAATATCTGAAAGTCTATTTCTCGGGGACCGTGATGCTTATAGACTCTTGTCTGAGGCAATGGGATCGTGTTGGGACCATCTACAAAAACCTCTCTCAGTTTTGTTATCTCGGAGACATTTTCCTATGGTGATGACTTTTCAGTGGAGGGAAAAGTTGCCAGATGGAAGTAGTGTAAAGTTGCAAAGTGGTGCAACTTTCATTCTGCAACTTCGTATGACCAAACAGATTGTTCCAAAATGTTTGGATGGGTACATTTATGCTAGGGATGGTCCTCTCTTGCACCCAAATATGCGAATCACTCTGAGCTACATTGGACCGATAATTTCCCTTAAGAGTCCAAAGTGCTAAAAGGCAGTAATCTTTGAAGGTCTATTTCTCAAGACCGTGATGCTTAAAGACTCTTCATCTAAGGCTATGGGATCGTGTTGGGACCATCTACAAAAACCTCTCTCATCTTTTTCTATCTCGGAGGCGTTTTCCTGTGGTGATGACTTTTCAGTGGAGGGAAAAGTTGCCAGATCTAAGCAGTGTAAAGTTGCAAAGTGGTGCAAATTTCATTCCACAACTCGTACAACCAAACGGACTATTCCAACACGTCTGGATGGGTACGTTTACACTAGGGATGGTCCTCTCCTGCACCCAAATATGTCGAATCACTCCAAGCTACATTGGACCAGCAATTTCCCTTAAGAGTCCAAAGTGCTAAAAGGCAGCAATCTTTGAAGGTCCATTTCTCAGAGACCGTGATGCTTACAGACTCTCCGTCCAAGGCTATGGGATTGTGTTGGGACCATCTACAAAAACCTCTTTCGGTTTTTGCTATCTCGAAGGCGTTTTCCTATGGTGATGACTTTTCAGTGGAGGGAAAAGTTGTCAAATGCAAGCAATATAAAGTTGCCAAGTGGTGTAACTTTCATTCCGCAACTCGTACAACCAAATGGACTGTTCCAACACGTCCATATGGGTACGTTTACGCTAGGGATGGTCCTCTCTTGCACCCAAATACGCCGAATCACTCCGAGCTACATTGGACTAGCGATTTCCCTTAAGAGTCCAAAGTGTTGAAATCACGTAATCTTTGAA
>VDFB02145249.1:0-45001 GCA_007258455.2 Sequoia sempervirens
CCCTTCCCTATCTACCTCTCTATATCCCCTCACCCTCCCTCTCTCTACCTACCTCTCCCTCTATCCCTCCCACCTTCTCTCTATATCCCCCTTCTCTCTCTCTCTCCTCTCTACCTCTCTCTCACCTTCCCTCTCCTTCTATCTATACTCCCCTCTCACCTCTCTAGACTTCTCTTTGCAAGAGTGATAGGAAGAGAGGGATAGAAAGAGGGAGATATATCTAGAGATAGATATGACTTGGGAACGATAGAAGAGGAAGATAAAGGGAGAGATATAGGTAGAGATAGTGAGAGGGAGAGGGAGAGGGAGAGAAGGAGATATAAAGTAGGGAGGAGAAATAGCTAAATATATAAAGGGAGAGGTGGAGAGGGAGAGAGAGAAAGTTAATCCAAAAGGTACACTTTTATATTAAAAATTTGGAAAATCAATGATGCAACAAATATGAAAATGAAACCCTAATGTGGTTGTCAAGGATGGGTAGGTAAGTAAAATTGATTTCACAATCAAGATAATAGAGAAATATGTAGCAATATAAATTAAATGAAGAATTGGTCATGCAAGGAGTTTCAAATATAAAATTGAGATGCAAATATCATAAAAAGTTTAGATCTAAGAAACCCTAATATGAATAAGGATCCATAGAAGAAGACTAGGTTGTATAGGATTGATTAGGTTTACTAAAATATAAAGAGGTCTAAAGAGGGACAAAGAGAGGAAATTGAGGGAGAGGTAGATAGATAGGTTTAGAGCTTGAGAGAGATAGAGAGATAGGGAGGGAGAGAGGGAGAGGTGGGTATAGAGTGAGAGTGAGAGGGGAGAAGGTGAGATATAGAGAGATAGCTAGAGGGATAGGGAGAGAGAGTTGAGATTGAGAGAAGTAGAGAGGGAAGGAGGGAGGGAGGGAGAAGTAGAGAGATAGGTCTAGAGAGAAAGAGAGAGTTCTAAAGAAGGAGAAAGAGAGAGGAAAGGAGGGAGGGAGGGAGGGAGAAGTAGAGAGATAGGTTTAGAGAGAAAGAGTTCTAAACAGTGACAAAGAGAGAGGGAAGGAGGGATGAATGGTAAAGAGACAGAGAGATAGGTCTAGAGCTCAAAGAGAGAGTGAGAGGGACAAGTCTAAAGAGGGAAAAAGAGAGAGGGATAGAGGGAGGGAGGGAGAGACCTAGAGAGATAAGTCTAGAGCTTAATAGATTGAGGGAGAGAGGTCTAAAGAGGGGAACACAAAGAGGGAAGGAAGGAGGGAGAGAGTGGATAGATAGGTCTAGAGCTTGGGGGGAGAGAGAGTGAAATAAAGAGAGATGTAGAGAAAGGGACATAGAGATACGATGATTTATGAATCTCCTTACTATAAAAAATCTAAATATTTCATTATTGAGTACTCTTCTAATGTTTCAAGTATTTTGAGATGATTGTTACAAAAAATCATGAGAAAGGGACTTCATATGCGAAATTTGTGAGCATTTGATGTTTCAAAAATGAAGCATGAAGTTAAAATAAATTGTAATTAATGTTTTGTGTAGATACTATAAACACTACTTAGTCCAATCTATAGAGCTTTGAATCACCTTTCTAACGCTTGTAAAGAAACAAAATTTCAATTAAAAACACAAAAGTTATGTCCATTTTAATAAAGAGGGCTTTTTGGACTTTTGAATATTAGATATTAATTTTGTCAAAACGGATATCTGCTTTTACAAATGAATATTAATTTTGTTTGTAAAAACAAATATCCATTTTTCTTGTCAAAATGAATATCCGTTTTGTTTGTCAAAATAGATATTCAAAAACATAAATTGACAAAAAGGTCTTTAGGTGACTATAAATTGTAATGCATATCAACATTTCATAAGCACGTAAAGGTCAAGTTTCTAGATATTTTATAGAATTGTTCCACTTTGCAAGGTACATTTGATAACTATAAATTGACATTCTTTTGTCTATAGAGGGCTATCTTTTCTATACTTACGTACCTTGAATCAAATTATTCCACAATATTGACCTTGTGCTACCATTGAGTGTTTGACAACTAAACGATAACGAAACCATTTGATATCTAAATAAGATGCTCTCTGTAGAAGTGATAAATACATGGAAGAGATTAGTTGTCCTAGATTCTCATGGATAAGCTACTGGCCTATTGGTTTTCTGTGCTGGTTAACAGTGTTGTGGTCGCCTTTTCTGTATTGCTATGGAGGAGGACGAAGAGGCTTCCTCTTCCACCTGGACCACCGGCTTGTTTTAGGAAACCTCTTTCTGCTGGGCGAAAAACCCAACGAGGCACTGTTTGCTCTTTCTAGGCAATATGGTCCCTTGATGACACTCTCTCTTGGCATGAAAACAACAGTTGTGGCGTCCTCTCCTGCCATGGCGAAGGAAGTGCTCCAAACCCATGACAGCGTCCTTGCTGGGCGGACCGTCAAACATTCAATGAAGGTACTCTCTTACCACAAGTCCTCAATAATATGGGGCCAAAATGAATCCCACTGGCGAAAATTACGACGCATTTCCACTACAGAGCTTTTTTCTCCCAAGAAACTCCAAACTTCGGAACATATCAGAAGAGATTCAGTTTTCCAAATGATTCGACTGATTTTCGAGGAAAACAGAGAGAAGGGAAAGAGTGTGAATTTGGGTGATTTAATGATCCACACGGCTCTGAATGTGATAGGTAATCTGATGTTCAGTACAAAGGTATTCGACCCAGATAATCCCGACTCTGTGGAGTTCACTGAAGCTCTTATTTCGTGGGTTAAGCTTGTCGAAAAACCCAGATTGGCTGATTTTTTTCCATGGCTTGGGTTTCTGGATCTTCATGGTGTCGACCGTAAGATAGGAGCCCATTTGAAACGAGCTCATTGTTTCTTAGATCTATGCATAAGCGATCGACTGGCGAGGAGAAGCAGAGAAAGAGAAACAGGGAAGGATTTCTGGATGTGCTGCTAGATATGGAAGGCCATGATCTCAGTCTGACAGATATCAGAGCAATACTTTTTGTAAGTTCAATTTTCTGGTATTTTGTATAAAGTTTAAATCGGGGTCATTTCTGGCTGGACTTGAACATCAAGTGTGTTTAAAGTAGGGTTTTTTGTATCAAGTTTAATTTTGATGTCATTTTGGGCCAGATTTAAAGCTGAGTGTTTTGGGTGTCTCAGGAACTGTTGATGGCCAGTAGTGACACCTCTGCTGCAGCAATTGAATGGGCAATGGTGGAACTCATTCGCAATCCACCCAAGATGAAAAGACTCCAGTTGGAATTGGAGGAGGCGGTGGGTACGAAGAGAAGAGTGGAAGAATGTGATATAGACCATCTGCCTTATCTCCATGCAGTGGTGAAAGAAGTGCTTCGACTGTATCCACCTGGCCCTCTTATGATCCCTCACAGAGCGGCCACTTCTTGTGAAATAGAGGGATATGTGATCCCCAAAGACACCCAGGTGTTGGTTAACGTGTGGGCAATGGGGAGGGATCCTGCTGTGTGGAAGGAGCCCTCTGAATTTATGCCAGAGAGATTTTTGGAGGGTGAGAAGGCTAAAATGGAGTTTAAGGGGCAAGATTTTGATTTCATACCATTTGGAGCAGGTAGAAGAATATGCGTGGGGCTTCCTTTGGCTGATACGATGCTTCATTTGATTTTGGCTTCGCTGGTTCACTCCTTTGAGTGGAATCTTCCTGATGGACTGAGAGCAGAGGAAGTGGACATGAACTATTCATTGGGAGTGGTATTGAAGAAGCGTCAAAAGTTGCAAGCAATCCCCACACCACGCCTTCCACATAATATATATTAGCTATTGCACCTTGTGCAATGGGTACGCCAAGAGGTGTGGAAGGTAAATTAGGGGAAAATTGGTTTTTTTTTTTACACATTTCTGTAGTAAATGAGATCAATTGATAGGTCATTTTGAAAATGATTTTAATATTAGTATTAATTTTTTTAAAAAAATTATTATAGAATAATATTAGTATATATTTTTTTCAAATTTTATGTATTAACTATTATATTATTATATAAATATTTATTATTTATGTCATTATTTTATGTATTTATTATTATATTATTTACATTTAAAATGAGTGTACATATTTTAATTGACTAGTGTTACACAATTGGTGTACAGATTTAAGCAGGTATATTTTTTTCAAATTTTATGTATTAACTATTATATTATTATATAAATATTTATTATTTATTAATGCTATGAGATTTCCACAATACATAATGCATAAGATTTGTTGTTTCTAGATATTTGATTGTGTTTGAGATTTTTCATCAACATTTCATATCACACTCAATGATCCATCATCAAGGTGATAGTTTATAGTCTTTATTATTTATGTAATTATTTTATGTATTGCAACAATTTAAGACAAATTCGTATCTTGATTGAGACAGACCGGAAACTATTTCATATCAAAATTTTAAATCAAATTCTACAATCACAGTAAAATAAAATAAAATACCATAATTTAAATACAATTAAGAAACAAACTTAACTTAATAGACTAAGTCTAACTACCAGAATATTAACGTAACAAATAATTACTTCTTCAAACTGAAAGTCGTCATAAATAGTAAAAAAATGATATTGAACAAAATAGATTACTTTTAATTTCGAACATAATCACTAACAAAATTGAGATTATATATAATTTAACAAAAACAGATTACATATAATTTTGAACATAATCACTGACAAAATTGACATTATATATAATTTAACAAAATTTTAACCAAATTAAAAGACTTTTTAATATTTCTTAACAGATTAAGTTATGTCAAAAGGCATGTTTGAGGAAGACCCACTGGTAAGTCACGTGTTTGCACCAAACAATACAAACAGCCTGAATAATTTCCAACTTCAAGAAAGACTATATATACCACAACAAATTAGGCTATTTGCAAAGTAAGCCATAGTGTAGTCCTGCACCAAGATAGCCATGGAGGTGTTTAGTGAAATTTTACTGTGGGGACTTTCATGGCTCTATTTGTTCATGGTTTTAGATATCTTATGAGGAAAAACAGAAAGCTTCCTCCTGGACCTTCTGGATGGCCTATTCTAGGCTGCTTGCCTCTATTCGGTTCAATGCCTCATGTCACTTTGACAAACCTGTCAAAGAAATATGGGCCAATTCTGTATTTGAAATTGGGCACAAATAAAATAGTGGTGGCTAACTAGCTTAACTAGCACACTCTAAGTGTTGACCGCTTAGGTGGTTGGTGTGGGCCCTCTAGAACTTCCGTTTCTTCTTCAATTTTCCGTTGTGCTCCATTCCGTTTCTCCTCTGACTCTTCACGTGACATTCACTACTACGAAATTTGAATTCAATTTTGAACCTTCCCGCCCATTCCATTAGAAGGTAGCGCATTTCCACTTCAATATAATGTTTTCTCGTGTCCTATCATGTTGCAATGCATATGGAGCGGGGCTAACAGATCTGAACTTGACATACAGATAATGTTGTTGGCATTCGCTTGCCCTCACAAATGCTTTGGCGCTGCATGGATCAGATTCTGGTTAAGCTAGCCCCTTTGGCATAGCCAAATTGGCTGGAGCAGAACATTCATATTTACAGCAGCCCGTGGAACCATAGGCTATATGGCACTGTGTGGCAGAGGGGCATGGCAATTACTGTTAAAGTAGATGTGTATATTTTTGGAGTTATGTTACTGGAAATCATTTGTTGCAGGAAAATGGCCAAGGTAGACATTCCAGAAAATGAGAACATATTTTCTGACTGGGCGTATGATTGCTTGAGAGATGGAGGGCTTGTAAATTTGGTGGATTAGCAGCACACAAGTGGTATAAATCCAAGACAGTTGGAACGAATGGTGTTGGTGGCGCTGTGGTGCATTCAAGATGATCCATCTCTGAGGTCGTCCATGAAAAGAGTCGTTCAGATGTTGGAAGGAACCCTTGAAATTCCTGTGCCACCACGTACAAGACTTTCTTCACAGATTTCCCTCTCGTCCGGCATTGAATTTTGATATATTCTACGAAATTCGCTAATCTGGCTCAAATAACTGAGTACATGAAGTAAATGACTCAGTTGTGTCTTAGTTTTTACTTAATCGAAGCATGAATGGAAGAATTTAATAAGTTTAAGCGGCTGTTTGCTATTAGTTTAGAAAACATACAGATCTATACTAAAAAGATCATGTGTTTATCTGTAGTTGACTTCTCTTTTAGGTTTTCTATTATATGTTGTACTTGTAACTCTGTGGAGAAAGGCAGAAGATAGCTATATATTTTGCCAGTTAATAGAATATTACTGGTAATTGCTTTTATTTCTACACCTGATCTCTCGAGTTATCTCGTTATCTCGTTATCTGAGCCATTTTAGCCAAGGCCTTAAAATATTTAAAAATAGAGAAAATTTAGATTTAGATCTAAAAGAAAAGAAATCTGAGTGTATCTTCAGTAATCATGTGTGAATGAAACATAATAATTTGATTTATTAATAATTTTTAAAAAATATATATATTTAGTTTTAATATTTTAATAAGAAAAAAATGTTAATTATAGTGTAGATTGTGAAGTTGGATTTGGTGGAGGTGGTCAAGGAATCTTTTCATAGCAAGCAGATGCTTCGGGCCTTGAATGCCACTTTTCTTGTCCTCATTCCTAAGAAGGAGGGTGCTGATAGGTTTGATTTCTTTTGACCTATTGCGCTCTGTAATGTGGTGTATAAGATTATTACGAAATTGATTGCTGAGCGGCTTAAATCTTGCTTGCCTGCTGTTATCTCTGAGGAACAAGGAGGTTTTGTGGCTGGTCGTCAGATTCTGGATGGGGTGGTGATCGCCTCTGAGGTCATTCATTCCATGGCGATCTCTAAGGAAAGGTCTATGTTCATCAAGCTGGATATGGCTAAAGCTTATGACAGAGTTAAATGGAGTTTCCTTCAGAAGATTTTGTTGGCCTTTGGGTTTTCTTCTGACTGGGTGAGTTGGACTATGAGTTGTGTGACCTCCTCCTCCTTTTCAGTTATTGTGAATGGGGAACCTTCTGAGCTTTTTGGTGCTACCAGGGGCCTTCGTCAGGGGGATCCGCTTTCTCCCTATCTCTTTATTCTTATGGCTGAGGGGCTTGGTCGCTTTCTTAAGTCTCGGGTCTCTCAGGGTGGGATTCATGGTTGGCAGTGGGGGATGGGTTTGCCTACTCTTTCTCACCTCCAGTTTGTGGATGACACCTCTCTTATGGGGTTGGCTCGTCTTCGTGAAGCTGAATCTTTTAGACAGGCTTTGGACATCTACCTTGCTGCTTCGGGTCAGAAAGTTAATGAGCAGAAGTCTTCTATTTTTTTCTTTAATACTCCTTTGGCCATCCAGAGGAGGATTGCTGCTATTTTGAGGTTTCAAATTGGTTCTCTCCCCTTTGTCTATCTGGGGATTCCCCTTGCTGTTGGTCGCCAACCCAGATCCTCTTGGCAGATGTTGCTTGATAAGTTGAGGAAGAAGGTAACACATTGGACTCATCGGTGGTTGTCTACTGCTGCTAGAGTTACCCTCCTTCAGTCTGTTATCCAGGCCCTTCCCATCTACAGGTGTTTTGTTCAATCGGCCCCGATGTATTTCCTTCGGGAATTTGATGCTCTTTCTCGGAAATTCCTTTGGAGTGGTAACTTGATGACTTCTAAGTGGAGCCTTGTTAAATGGGATTCTGTGTGTAGACCAAAGCAGGAGGGTGGTCTCGGTTTACGCTCTTCTATTTTGAATGGGCAAGTTCTTGCGGCGAAGCTTTATTGGCGCTGGTGTACTAATCAACACCAGTTGTGGGCCCGTGTTCTTAACTATAAGTATCTTCGTGGTGTTGCTTCTCATGAGGTTCCTCGCTATCCTCTGGAGGGGAGTGGTTCTATGATTTGGTCTACTCTGAAAGTGGGAGCTCAGTTGATTAAGCGGGCGCTTTTTTGGATCTGTCACTCGGGATCTCAGGCTCTTTTTTGGTGGGATTCTTGGGATGGTCACCCACCTATTTTGTCTGCTTTTCCTCATCTTCAACCCCTCTGTGATGTTTTTACTGCTGCTAGTTGGGACACCATTGAGCATTACAAGATTGCTGAGCATGGTGGCTCTTCTTTTCGCTGGAAGCTCCCTTCTGAGTGGCCTCCTGGGGGCTCTGAGGGGGACAGGTGGGAGCTTGCTCAACTTTTGGCTTCCCAGGCTTGCAATTCATTGAGGGGACCTGATATTTTAGCCTGGGATGGTTCTGATATGTCTGGGAAGTACTCTGTGTCTGCTGGCTATAAGCAATTGGGTCGACAGTTGTTTGGGGATACTGAGGTCCCTTGGTGGAAGTTTGTTTGGCATAAGCTGTCTTGGCCCAAATGCAATTTCTTCATGTGGTTGGTGGCTCAAAACCGGTGTCTTACTTGGGATAATTTATGCAAGCGGGGTTTCCAGGGTCCCTCTTGTTGTGTGTTGTGTCGTGAGGCTGAGGAGTGTGCTTCTCATCTCTTCTTCCAATGTTCCTATGCTCGGGAGATTTGGCATCTTTGGTGGCGGGTGTGGAATGTGCCCTGTACGCATGTTTCCTCTTTGGCTGAGTTTGTGGATCGGGGGAGTAGGGCCCCTGTTTCTACCTCCTTTCTTCAAGCTGCTTGGGCGATTGGCCCTTCCTTCATTATTTGGAATCTTTGGTTGGAGAGGAATCATCGATTTTTCAGGATGTGTTGATGGGGGCCCCTCGTTTGTGGTGGAAAATTTTGCATGCTTTGGGTGAAACGATTGCGGCTAAGTGTGATCTGACTGATTCGATTGCCCCTTCTGATGTTGGTTGTTTCAACCGCCTTCATCTTCCTCCTTCGCACCGACAGCTTATACACAACAGGTGTAGGCATCCAACTCCAAAGGTGAATAGGGAGGGAAGTTGGTCTCCTCCTCCTCAAGGCATCCTAAAAATTAACACGGATGGCTCTTCCCGTGGAAACCCTGGTCATGCTGGAATTGGTGGTGTTGGTCGGGATAGCTCTGGGGATGTTCAATTTATTTTTTCTATTTATAAGGGTCTGCATACTAATAATCTTATGGAGGCTCAGGCTATTTTGGTGGCTGTGGAGCGTGGCACTCAGTTGGGGTGGCGCAGGATTATTTGTGAATCTGATTCCCAGGTTGTCGTGAACTTGCTGAACAGGCGTAGGTTAGATGATGTCAGTTGGCACTTGGCTCTGATTATTGATCAAATTCTCAATCTCTGTGTTTCTCTTGAGTTTGTTACTTTCACTCATATTCCTAGGGAGTGGAATGGTGTTGCTGATTGTTTGGCTAAATGGGCTTCTGATCATATTCATGATTGGAATCTGGTTGATCGGGGTCAATTACCCCCTGATTTGTCTCAACAGTTGGACCATTTGGTGGAGCTGGATAAGGCTATGTAATGACTCGCTCTGTAATTTTTTGTTTAATAAATTTTTACCCCTTTATGTCAAAAAAATTCAATTAGATTTTAGATTATTCATAAGTCTTAGAATAATCAAAACATTTCAAGAGTTTATTTTCCCATCACTAAAACATAATTATATTTTTCACTTACCAACAATCAAATATTAATTATTTTGACTAAGGAAAATCTTTCCTCTATCATAAACTCAATAAGATGAGAGACACTATGGGAAGTAATGTGATAGGTGAAATAATTAGAAATTAAAAATTTTATAGTTATTTTTATAAGTGTGGTTGTGTGGTAATACTTACAACAAAATAATTTATAGTTCTTAATTGCTTATAAAGTAGAAATGTGCATTTGATTCTTATGCTATTACAATTTTTACAAATGAAGATCTAACTTCTTGAGTATTTCGATAGCCATTTATTGATAATTTAATCATAGTCCAAGGAAGCGCAAGGGCTTACTCTACATGTGAAGGAAGAATATTGTGGTATTTCTTGCTTTAGATTTTTTTGTATTCCTTAAAACATATTATGTAGCATGTTATTTATTCATTGCAATGAGATTTTCATTCTATTTTATGCCATTTCCATTCCCATTGATTAAATTTAATTCTTGTTTTAAAGATTATTTGCCATATTGTATATTTTCTTTGTTGTCAATATTTAAATAAGTTTATTTTCACTTTCAATAATTAGATTAGGACAATTTTAATCGACATTTATTTTAAATCTAGATTGAAATAAATAACCATTAGTCTAAATGTGTTTTCCCCAATTGCAAACAACTATAAAAATAAACCTAGTTTGATAATGATGACATTATTCATATCTAAAGTTGAGGCATAACAATGAACCTCATCACTTTTTGGTATTTTTGTTTAGGATATCTTGAGGTGTTATTAGGACATTCTTGAAATTGATTGTTGAGACATAATCCTTAGTAATTCATCATTAGAGGTTGAACATCCTTGCTCTATTAAAGAAAAAAGTTTATCTATTATGACAATAATATTTTTTTGAGTTAATTTGAGTAAGAGGATCATAAAAAGGACTCTAATATGACACATAAGTTGAAAGTGAGCATTAATTAACTAATTTCTTTAAGATTAGTAGAAAATTTTAAAAATTGAATGCATGGTTGGACTAAGAGACTCAACAGGTAGATTCACTTTATAAACCCTCCCATGACACCATAGAAAATGACTTTGAACTAGAATAAGTCATATACCTGGACAAAATTTTCTTGCAACCCCTCAATATTTGAAATGAAGGGAAACTTTATATTGGGGAAATATGGATGACGAAGATGATATAAATGATAGGGAGAATCATAGATAAATTTTACATACCCTATATAACTAAACCTAGATGAAGAATATATCCCCATCCATATTTTGTACTTGTAGGGATATAAAAATTGAAGATCTAGACTAATCCCCATTTGATTTTAGGGTGATGTGTCAAACCTACAATTATAGAATTGATAACCAAAAAAAGAAAGTTATTTCATTTCATAGTAGAATCTATCAATTATGTGATGGTTTATGGTTTTACAACCAAACTCTATCCACACATGGAGAGAAATAAAAGAACAAATTCTTACACAAGTACAAATACTATTGCAGGGTGAGATATTACAAACAGGAACTCTTTAGGATAATTATCTTGATTGATTCCTCTTTGTTTACTATTGTTATGGAAATGTATGAGACATAGAACTAACTAAACCATATTTATCTAATGTTTATAGGATGAGTCCTAATAAGCTTTAGATCTTATGGGAGAAGGGAGGTGTTCACGCTTGGAATCATAAATTTTTCTAAAATATATAAAGATTGTTTGTGCGTTAGGGCCAAAATTAGGAAATCCAAAACTATAAAAGGACACAATAAGACAAGACAATTAATAGATGATTTTATAAATTTGAAAATAAGAATATTGGTACATCAAACACCACAATAGATGAAATTCAAGTAAAGGCTAGAAAAAATGAATTTCTTTCCATCTAGTAGTCTAGATGCATAAGTAAGCATGCACAAAGTGATTTCCCCCTTGATAAAATATAAATTTGTAATATTTTTGACAAAATGATGTTACTAATTGATGTGAGTTGATACCTAAAATCAAGAATCACATGAACAAGGGTGTCTAACTAGAGGAATAAATCAATTAAATATGTTAGAGATGGGGGAATAAATTCTCTTATAATTAATATACAAATTATTTTTTCCTACATGCCACCAAGAATTTATCTATCAATTAGTGGGTAGTTCTATGGCTAACCCCATAGCCTACACAATAGTGGGGACCATATTCATGGATTCCTTAAGATTGGAATAACCAATGTTAGTATTGACACATGCCTAAACAATGGATGCCCTAGTGGACATAAAACCAACCATTCCAAGGATAGAAGTTTTTTTAGACTAGCAACAAGATTTACATCCTAGTCCCTCTAACATACAATAATTTCCTCAATATAAGTAAGTAAATCAATAATAAGTACCTACCCAACTTGTGACTATTCTTAAAAAAATATACAAACTACATCTTTCTATAACACAAACTAGGAGAACATAGCTAGATTAAATACCATATACTATGAAAATATTTAGCTTCACTTAGGAAAAAACCCTCCTCCCATACCATTATTTAAATCTCTAATGAGGAGGAGATATAGCCTTCTCTTAAAAAAACACAGAAATAAAATAAATTTATTTTATACAATAGTCCAAATGTATCTCTATTTTCATACTTCCCTAATTGATGAAAATAAAAATTCGCATATATAACCTTTACATGTGTATAAATCTAATCTAGTACAAGAGATCAAATAATTAAAAATTGAAATCCCATTGTTATAGGCTATATGAGATGTTCTAGAGAATAATAACAACATTAAACAATTTTGTATGTCAAAACTTTTGAGAAAAGAAGAAACATCTTAAAATAGTCTAAGTAGATGGTAAGCTAGCTAGCCTCCTAGATGGTAAATGTCTCCATCTAAAATATGGTGACCTAGGGAGCCTTGTAATCATAACTTCAATTGGTAGCACAAAACATCAGACATCTTTGTGGATTTGGGTGTTTCCATCAATATCACGATAGCTAACATGTTGAGAGTATTATCCTTAACTAACTTATGTAGCCAATTTCCACCATTTTAAAAATGGATAAACATTTGATAGCTAAGATAAAGGGTATCATTAAAGATGTCCTAGTTAATACAGAATCCTAGAAATATTTTATTATTTTCATGGTAATCTAGTCATGAACCTCAAAGAATGGATACCCATTGATCCTAAGAAGACTCTATCTAGCTATAGTAGTTGCTTTTATTGACTATAAATCAAGAAAAATGACCATATTTAATGGAATCAATGATATTTCATTTGTATGCCCACTTGTAAGACCTTCCTTAGAATTTGATAATCATTTATGGGTAGATGTACCAAACAAAAATTATAAAATAAAGAGAATTTCCTACTTAATGGTCATCAAAATAAAATGAAATGTAGAAGAGCTGGAAGATGATTTTGACAATTATAAGGAAGAATATAAAAACCAAATAATCATCTAATGCAGCCTTGTTTAATTTGTCCAAACTAACTAACTAGTAAAACTTTCTCCAAGCATTTCATTTTCACTTAGAGAATATTATTCTCATTGTTGAAATGTTTTATAAAGAGATTACCACTTTTCACATGCCATATCCTCACCATTTCCAATTAAGCATGCTACTAAGGTAATATAAAACGCTATCCTTAAGATCTCACTAAATAAATCATGATTGAATTAGGTGAACCACTAAACATTAATAATTCCTTACTAGATAAGTGGGAATAAAAACTACACTATATGTTGTAAGCACTCTCAAAAGAATTTACTTGGGAACACACTCTTATGATGAGAATCTAACTTAACATCTGCACCCATCATATATATAGAAAATTTGATACTTGTGAGACAAACCAAATGAATTTTAAACCTATCACTTTAAGATATATTCAAAATTCATATTGGAAACATTTTAGAAGTAGGAATCATATACCAATCTTAGATAGCCAATTGGTTTCTTCACTAGCGATTATTTTAAAGAAATATATTAAGTAGAAATATATGTAAGCTAAAAAGAGCTAAATAATAAATCCAATTCAAGAGATTAATTCCCCTTAGCCCCCATCAATAAGGTTTTGGAAAATCTCACTAAGAAGAAAGACTTTTCCTTCCTAAATGGATTTAGTGAGTAAATGTAATGAAATACATTTTGTAAAAGAAGAATTTAATAGGAAATATGCTCAAATACTTGATGATATTAAATTCACATTCACCTCAAATTGGGGGCTAAATCTAATGGTGAAATTTGTATACCCCTACCAATTCCCATATAGTTTTGGGGTATTTTAGTGGAATGTCTTAATTTAGTGACAAGTTTGGCTAATGATTCTAAGCTTATCCCAATCCATTTTATATTCATTTATAACCATTTCAATGGATTCAACCTTATCCCATCCTTATTTATGGATTCTCATATATTCACTATTTACACTATTTTTATTAGCCTACTTTCAAAATCATGTCCACACCATTCATTTATGGCCTCAAAACTTATACATTTTTATTTTAGGTCAATCTTAAGTGACTTAAGGTTGATCGCAAACTTTTAAATTTTAAATATAAATTTCTAGGCTATGACCCTTTCCTACTAGCCATGATGGGTTCACTTGGCACATGTTTTGTGTAAACTATTATTGTGTCTTAGTATTTTAAGACATTAAATATGCACTTACTACCATTTTGGATTTTGGGACAACTATATTTAGGCCATTTAAATATGGTTGTGCATGTTCTCTGTAATATAACTTGATTGTATTGATCTAGAAATCTCCTTTAGGGTGTTTGTAATCACCACCTTGATAGTTTGATACAAGGAAGATGAAGAGATCTCAATAACAAATTTTAGTCAAATTATTTCCATAGGTCACAATTGATTCTTACCCATCAAAGCATTCATAATTGGATTCTACATAATTTCAACATTTATTCTTCATCATTGTTCCCTAATTACATGCAAATTAATTTTATATTCATTGTTTACATTTATTTGATTAGCCTAGATCATCTATGTAAAGTTGTAATGATGAAATTTTTATACTAATGTCATTTTCCATTTAGATTTTTTGTCCATTTTAAGAGAATGTCTTGATACATATACACATTGAAAAATGTCATAATCTTGTGTGAAGTCAAGCTTTTTCCCCCATGTTGCTACTCCACTTTTACACATTCCCACATCCTTTATCCATACCTTATCAAAATTGATCCACATCCCCATGTATTCTTCATGTATTATGCCTATCTATGTACTAATCCATAAATGTTTCATTATTTTTTTCATCTTTCTGTCTTGATGGCGAAAATATATTTGTCTACTATTTTGTTCATAACTTTTGAATTGTAACTCAACTTTAACTCAAAATTTCTTCAATCCTACACTTACTTTCCTTCGTAAAGCCATTGAACCAAGCACAATGGTATTCGTGTAATTTATTGCTATATAGTTATGTATTTAAAAACATTTAGTTGAATTTGGTTAATCATTCAAGTGCTTCTTATTCACATTTAGGAAAGAAGATGCTTCAATTGGTGTAATAAAAGGAATCTAGATTTGCAATCTTAGGGGAATGACTCAAGAGTGATTTCTTCTATTGTTTACTCATTTTAAGGGAGGGAGTTGACCTATGAGAACATGTCCATTTCTAGCTGTAAGAGAAATCCCTCAAACATATTCTTGAATGCTACCGAACTTTAGATTAAAAAAATAAAAGAAGTGAAGATAAATCAAGTTAACCATAAGTATAATTAGAACTAAAAACTCTCACTATTATATTTTTTTGAATAACTATTAAAATTAATTTAATTTATTACAATTAATTAAATTTATTAAGTCTAAAATAACATTGATTAATCAAACTAATTTACACTTAATTAAATGTATATTTACTTAATCAATCCAAATTAATGCCTAACAAAAATTTATTTTCCTTTACAAATGTGTACATAATGCTTTACAAGATGCTAACTAAAAGAACACTCCAAAATCATGTAAAATGGACAATAAAAATTTTCAAAAAAAATTCTTAAATACAAAAAGAATTAAAAGTAACTAAATTTTGTATTTAAGAGTAAAATGAGATTTATATAGTATTTTTGGGACACCAATTTTTTTTTATAGATTGTATCTAGGAAAGTTTCGAAAATCCCTAAAGTTATGGAAGTTTCTTGTCAAAAATATTGTACAGACGGTGGACATGCACTCCAAGTTGTTTGGATTGAATCTGTGGGCTGCTTTCTTATTTTGATTTTTTTTCGCTGATAAATATTTAGTTCTCTTTTCATCAACATACAGCTATGGTTTTTCAAATTTTGCCGATATAAGATGTTTCTAATTAAGCCCAAACTGAACTTGGCTGTCAAAGTATAATCTACAGGAAAAGAAATATCACAGAACGATTTCATGTATTGCATTTACAAGGTTTTTACAGTATTTTCAGAAACTTCATATCTGTGCCTGCACATGAGTAGAGTTATAGCGCCAACATTACAATATTAAGCTCTTGACCGATTTCGAAGGAGCTATCTAACGCGAGGAGAAAAATAAGAAGCTTAAATATTAGTTGAAGCAAAAATTGGAGATGCACCACAATGATTATCCTAGATTCTTTGAATTATAGACGAACTCAGTAAACTATGAAGCATTTGATTAGTAGATAGATGATGAAGTGGAAGCAGAATCTGATCCATGCAGCGCCAAAAGCATTTGTGAGAGCAAGCAATGCCAACAACATTATCTGTATGTCAAGTTCAGATCTGTTAGCCCCGCTCCATATGCATCAAAATGCACGAGAAAACATTATATTGAAGTGGAAATGCGCGGGCTACCTTTTAATGGAATGGGCGGGAGAGATTGAAAATTGAATTCAAATTTAACCGTAGCAGTGAATGTCACGTGAAGAGTCAGAGGAGAGACAACGGAAACGGAGCGCAACGAAAATTTGAAGAAGAAACGGAAGTTCTAGAGGGCCCACACCAGCCACCTAAGCGGTCAACGCTTAGAGTGTGCTGGTTAAGCCCAGCCGTATAACACACCTGCTGCTGCAAAGGCCTTTTTAAAGACACTGGATATCAATTTCTCCAATAGGGCTGGCAATGCAGGAGCTAGGTCTATCTGGGCTACAACTCTCAAGACATGGTGTGGGCACCTTATGGTGGCAGATGGAAGATGTTGAGAAAGGTTTGTAAATCAGCCTTTTATTTTCTGATCCATTGTCATTGTTAGCAATTCAGTTTTGTTAACTCTTTTGATTAAAGATGCCAAAAGTTCAACACACTTTTCCATAGCAGCAGCAACTAACTATTTCAGATCAACCTGTGCTTTGTAATCTTCTTTCACTTGTGCAATCAGTTTTATTTGTTTCCACTTAGTACTGTTGGATCTATTCTTATTAGTTATCATTCATGATCAGAAAAACCAAAATGAATTATTGCATGTCAAGCAACCAAGATTCCTTACATGTTTCAGGACTGTCTTAGTTAGCAAAGGACACTCGTTGTTCTGAGTCTTAGTTGATCTATATGAACTGTAACTCAACAACCATCTAGATAAGAGATGAGATCTGTAGACTCTGCATTTATATCTATTGGTTTAGTTTATCAATAGATTTCACTTCCCTATTTAGAGGAACTCATTTTGCAGGGGTGATTGGACGGGTCTGCATGATGCTAATCTGGCAACAATGTTGACCAGAAGATGGACAAGACGCACAGATTCGTGGATATTCTGATTAAAATTATCGACCAAATTGTAAAAAGGGTACGCTGACAGATTTAGAAATGGTACCCGTCATAGATTTGACAGTATCCACCATGTATGCTATGCCGAATGAAAGACAAGTATACCTCTGATTAAAGCCTGCAAGTGGACTATGACAGCGTCGTAACTCTGATTAGGGCAGAAAATTAAATATGCTGATGTGAAGGATTGAAGGCCGGACTACAGAAGTACCCGTGGATGATTGTTGACAACGATGAGACCAATAGCGGCGGGGAAAGCAGAAAAAATAGGGTGAAATGATGGACGACAAAGAATCATTTTAATGTCAACCAAGCCCTATCCTGCGTTTTGGACCGTTGATAGCTCATATAGGACATGCCGGCGCAATTAGTACTTCAACGATAAAGTAATACAATTATTCGGTATGGTTGTAGCTTCAATAATTATGACATCTATTATGGGGTTGGCTTATTAATAAATTAACTATTTTCTCATATATTGTTATTTATATTTGTGTGAATAAAATATGTAAACAGTCTATTTTAACTAATAGTGTCAGATTCTATGCTTTCTTATAATGTTACTTGAAATAGATCATGTGAAGGAAATGCACTCAAATGTATATATAGGAGTATCCTTCCCAATAGATGTAACATGAAATGGATCATATGAAGGGAACACATTCAGATGTGAAGTGGATATGTCTTAAATGTACTGAAAACAAGTAGTTTACATGTCAACATCAATGAGCATAGCATGAATATATGTGAATTCATGATGTATAAATAAGGATATATCAAGGGTGAGATATATTGGGTTTACATTTAGCTATGCAATAAACTTAAAAAATTCTAATAGATGTAGGTAAATGGTATAATATTTAATGTATATCAAATAATTTGTTGTAAATAAAATTTAAAATCAATGTAAAATGGAAACTTTAAAGTCAAGGGTGGGTAGGGTGCATGAAAGATAGGATATGTAGATTAGTACACCTAACCTTAGAAGAATTCAATGTGTTAATGATGAACAAGAAAAAAAAGGACATTAGATCTAAGACTTAAATAAAAATCAAGAAATGAAATATCTAAAAATCCTAAAATTGAGATGAAAACTCTAGGGGAAGACTAAGTCATGTAAGATCAAACTTGTTCATGAAAATGTAAAGAAAAATATTTTTTCACTTAATTTTTACCTAGATCAATTAATTAATACAAACAATATACATTTAAACTAATTTATATAATGTAGTTGTGTGTAGAGGTAATGAACTATTAAAATATTAAATGTTGATGACAAAATTAAATGCAAAGGAAAAAGGTAAGAAAATGAGATTTTTTTGATCAATTATCTAGTTAATTTTTTAATAAGTAATATTCTATGCACACTCTACTTAAACACCATCTAATTCAATTTTGAAGTATGTAATAACTAGTTTGCACCTTATCTATATCAAAAAGTGGTAAATATTTGTTCTATTTTTATTACCCAAAATTTACTTTTTACTATTGAATTGGACAATATTTAAGAATAATATTTTGTGTATGAGCAACTTAACAAGTCAATGTTGTTCTTGAAGTTATTAAAATAGGGAATTCTTTTTGGAAATTCTTGACGTGGTTCAAATGGGTCTTGTATGGGACAATGCGCATGCACTCCAAGCTCTTGAAAGCAACGTGTTGAAGCTTTGCAAAAGGTTGTGAGCATAAGTTTCCATTGAGAAAAAATGTCAACTATCCAAGTTAGTCTTGGAATGGCTCTAATGCTATGTTCCACGGCCTTTTGGGGACGGACGGGGACGGCTGGGACGCGTTTCCGGGCGTTTCCTAGGGGCAAATTTTTAGGGGACGATAGGGGACGGCGATATACAAATTACATATATATATATGATTTTTTCAAAAATTATTAATATATTATAGACAGAGAGAGGGAAAGAGAGAGATATATGTCAATAAATTAATAATTGATAACAACAATATCAATATATAAATAAATCGCGAGAGTAGTAGCATAACAACATATGAACATGATAAATCATAAATGTCATTAAACTTTAAACTTTAAAGCATTATAAAATTTATCACAGCAATATCAAACATAAATAAAACCATGGTCTATCAATATCCAAATGTTTCAAACATGCATCCAAAAGTCTCAAAGTTCAAACATGAAAATCAAAATACTAAATACATTGTCCAACAGTCTATGAAATTAAGCCTCATTCGGGCTATGAATATCAAAAGACTCAGAACTATCTGAGTCACTATCATCTTCTGGCAAGAGTGGATCATCCAATGGTAGTCCGACCAATCCTGGTTGCACCTCATCCTCATCAATTTGCCTAACGTCCTCAGGATCTACATCCCATCGTGCTGCTGGAGTTTGCCGATACTCAGTAGTCTGACGGTCCTGAAGTCTCAAGGCACTATGAACTGCAACTAATTTCTCAGCTCGTTTTGAAGTAAGCCTGTTCCTCTTAATGGAGTGGATGAAGCCATAGGTGGACCAATTCCTCTCTGCAGCAGAGGAACTAGCAATCTGTGAGAGCAAACGAATGGCAAGTTGTTTCAAATCCGGTGTGTCCTTCCCATGAAATTTCCACCATCCAATGGGGTTGTTTTGTGCAATGGTGGCCCTATCTGTCCTAGCCTCTGGTTTGCTGAATGTAGGACCCTGAAGATCAGCAAACATAAGCCACTGCTCTCTAATAATGGTTGCTAGCTCATTGGTATATATTTTACGAAGGGCTGTTGTAAGCCCCTCTATCACCTCGTCATCCTCAGAAGGAAGCATTCGGCCAGGTCTAGGTACATACCACTTCGGATTAAGAGAATAGGCAAGCATATGAAGAGGGGTATTCATTGTGTTCCACCTCTTTGTCACAATAGGCCTAATATGGTCCTCATAAAATCTCAACTCAGGTTCCTTTTGACGAATAGCTTGCTTCATTTGGTCAAGCATGCTATCAAAAGTCTCATATATCTCTCCCAAGCTAGGAGAGTCTGTATCTGCATACCGGATTACCCTCACAGCTGGTGATATGAAAGAGCAAATATACCTACAAGCAACAAATTAAATTTAAATATTAGAACTTTTAAAATACAAACTACAAAGTAAAACAAAGTGTAACAAATTCAAAATTTCAAAAACAATTTAAATTTTCAGATTTCTTACTTGATAGTGGCCCACCAAGTTTCATTAAGTACTCTATCTCTCACTTCCTTGCCTTCATTTGTCTTCGACAGATTCCACTTTTTCCAATCTGCACAAACAACCATGGCTTGTAGAGCATCTTGGACATCCAACATCCTCTCCAGCAAAATATAGTAGCTAGCATATCTAGTCTCAACTGGTTTGAGGAATTCTTTCTTTGAATAAGACCGAAATAGTGCGTGTGAAGTGTGATGGTTGCATACAAACATTTGTATGCCTCTAGCCTCTACAACTGCTGCCCTCACCCAATCTATTTTTCCAATGTCTTTCAAAGCATTATTCAAAGCATGTACACAACATGGAGTCCAGAAAATATGTTTGTAAGCATTCTCAACCATCAAACCTGCTAGCTTACAAACACGAGCTGAATCTGTCACAACCTGCACAACATTAGAAGGCCCAACCTCCTCTATGGCCTCCCTCAAAATGCCAAACTGAAAATCAGCATCCTTACGCTTCCCAGAACAATCAACAGCTCGAAGAAAGTATGAACCAGCAGGGCATGTAACAATAACATTAATGAGTGGCCTATGTCGAATATCAGTCCACCCATCCATGACAATGGAACAACCAGTCCTAAGCCATGTTTGCCTCATCTCCTCCATCAACAAGGTAGCTTTTGAATATTGTTTGTCAAGGAGGGAGGTACGCAATCTATGTTCTCCAGGGGGGGCATAAGAGGGTCCAACTGACAATATTTCTTTCACCATAGTTTTGAAATAAGGTGACCTTGCCAAATGAAATGGAAGAGCATGAGCATAAAAGAATTTGGCCACTGCATCATCAGCTTGCTCTCGTTTTTGTGAATTCATCAACCCCATGATTGAAGTTTTCTCACTTGCTTTCTTCTTCCCTCTATCACAATTCTCTGAAACTGATATATTGGAAGAGCCTTGCAAATCAGCTAATGGTCGTTTTTTATTTTGAATGGTAATGATTTGGTCATCACTGCATCCAGCCAACTTTGCAAATTGAAGCTGCTGCTCCAATGTTATTGATGTACATACTCTAACACCCTTTCCACAGTCACCCACTAGATGGCCTCTAATCCTAGTATAGCTCCCATGGTAATGAGTTTTACAAACATGACAAAGCCATTTCTTGCTGCCCCCTGAATTTTTTTGCTTGTTGACAGTCACATCTGTGGCAAACTGACGCAATGGTTTGTTGCGGTTGAAAGGGCCTTTTGCAAACCTTTGAAGAGAGGGTATAGGGCATGCAAAATAGTCTGAAGAAGCAGGGGTTGGATTTTCAGAGGTAGAAGAAGGGTCTATTGACATTCTTTGAATTTCATTTTCACTCTCACTACCCTCACCCTCATGACTGTCACTGCCATTGTCACTGCCATTGCTGTTGCTGCTCATTTTGAAATTTGTATGGCTTTTTTGAATTTTTCTTTATTTTTTTAAAATATGAAGTTTGTATGCTGGTTGAAAATCTGTAATTTTGTAAAAATGATACAAAATCATTTAAATGAAAATAAAACTAAAAGCATTAAGCAAAAATTAAAAAACTGATAAAGATAATACAGAAGCAAAAAAATTATTTAAATTTAATCTCAAACCTGAAAGTGGTAGGAAATGGAATGAAGTGCAGCTCCCAGCTCCTCAAGGCGTCCAAAATACAAACAAAATGCAGCTTGAGTGGAGAAAACGCAGTCAAATAGAGGTGCCCAGCCGCGACTTTACCCTAGGCGTGTAAAACAAAAACTTGAGAAATTTGTTTCATGCGTCCTTAAAATGCAAAAACGCCTCTGTCAAATGCCCAAACGCAGGAGTAAAATGGTAAAAAAATGATGCTGAGAGTCTGAGACAGATTTTTGTTTGCTGTGTGAGCTGGGAGTCGTCGCCCTTTGCCGTCGCCTGCTCTTGCCGTGAGAGCCAAAACAAAAAACATTTCAATGTTTTGAAACTTTAAAGTTTCATTTAATTTTTTGTTTATGGACTTTATTCATTCGCCTTTACTTGCTGTGGGCCCACGTCAGAATTATAAGCAATATAAAATGTTTAAAAAACCACGATTTAATGTTATTTTATTTTCTGGGCAGTCCATATATCACGAGAGGCGGTGGACCATTCCGGTGAAGGAAGCGTCCTCCCGTTTCTGTGAATTTTCCTAACTTCATTAGGGGCGGTGTCCCGATCGCGTCTATCACCGGGGCGGGTGGGGCGAATACGAGGTTTTAGGGTAGGGGCCAGCGTCCGGGTTATGCTCCCCGACTCTAATGTGGAATTGATATAACATCGTTTTTTATGAGAGCTGGAATATTTTGTGGTGTGAAGTGTTGAAAGTGAAGATGTAAGTGAGGAAGACTTTTTAGATAGTGAAAGCTAATTTATATATAAAACATACTTATTCCATCAAATATGTATGTATGATTATTATGCATGCATGCATAATCAATCAAAACATCAAAAATATCATTTACTTTGAAATAAATGTGATTAGAAAAAAACAACAGACTTTATTACTCATGAACAAATTTGCCTTACGCCATAACTAGAGAAAGTCTGAAAAAAAATCAAGGTAAGAATCTTCTCCTCTTTCTACACCATATCTCAAGTATTGCCTTATTCCATCACAACAGACAAAAAATATGGCTGGTCATGATGTAATCAATACTGTTTTTGAAAGGGTAGCTGCCGTGTAAAAACAATCAGATTTGCCAGTAATGACATCCACGAAACTCAATATGTTGAGTGGCGGTCAATTTAACAGTGATGACATCCATGACGTTTCTTCCAATGATATTTGTTAACTAGAAAGTTTGAAATAGAAAACATCTCTAAATTGTGTGTTAATGTCAGTTTCTCCGTTCTTTAGAATCATTAAATTTATAGATTTCAGTTGTGTATTCAGAATTCTTATTAGTTCTGTCTTAAACATGTATACTAATGCATTGGTCAAGTTTTAGAATCAATCGAAGAAAATAATTAAAATAAGTTGCATTGGTCAAGTTTTAGAATCAATCGAAGAAAATAATTAAAATAAGTTGCTTATTTTTTGTAATTTAGTCGATTGATTACATATAGTGTGAGATTTGAGTCTGAAATAAGTCTCACGCCTATAAATAACTATTGAGTCATCTGAAACAAGTTTCAGCTGCCATTTAATGGTAAATCAGCTGTTTTTTAATGGAATCAATGGTAAAAACTTCCAAAATGTCAGATGAAAGCCTCCAAAATCTCACTTATCATGTAGAAGATAGATAAATATTTATCTTCCAATTGGGTAGGAACATTCTATTTTCATTGGAGTGGTTTTTGCCAATTTGATGACCACTTTTCTTTTTCATTTGCATCGTTTTATTGCAAATATTTCAAAATCAGATAATATTTAATTTCTTTAAGGGAAAAATCTAGATTTGTCTAAGTTTATTTCATTTCATTATTTAACACTTATTCTTAATTGTTTAACACTTGTTATTATTAATTGTTTGACATACTCTCTAACATGTTTGTATATATAGGTTTCTATCGGCGTAATCCTTGAACCTCCTTTAGGTGCAAGTGCTAGTGTGTATATATATATATACACACACTACTTTTTCTTTGTTCTATTGCATAGTTATGGGCAATAATATTAATGAGGTAGTTACTATTAGGATATTTTTCTATTCATTTTGACTAATGTATCACTATTTGATACTAATTTAAATAACACTATTTCTAAATAATTATAAGATTAAATAATTGATATGTATAATATGTTTAGTTAATTATACACTATCATGAAATCTTTCTTCTATTTAATTTGACTATAGCATAGTAAAAAGTGGAGTTATTTGATTTGCTTGATGTATTCATGGAATTGATATTTTTTTAACTCTCAAAAACCAACCAATCACATAATACAATTAAAATAATATTTTTTTATTCATTTTAGCTAATGTATCATTATTTGATACTACTCAATTAAATAACACTATTCTTAAATAGTTGCAATATTAAATATCTGATATGTAAACCGTCCATTTAAACTAATAGTGTCATCTATGCTTTCTTATAATGTTATTTGAAATAGATCATGTGAAGGAAATACACTCAAATGTATATATAGGAGTATCCTTCACAATAGATGTAACATGATTTGGATCATATGAAGGGAACACACTCAAATGTGAAGTGGATATGTCTTAAATGTGTTGATAACAAGTGGTTTATATGTCAACATCAATGAGGATAACATGAATATATGTGAATTCATGATGTATAAATAAGGATATATCAAGGGTGAGATATATTGGGTTTACATTTAGCTATGCAATAAACTTAAAAATTATAATAGATGTAGGTAAATGGTATAATATTTGGTGTATATCAAATAATTTGTTGTAAATAAAATTTAAAATCAATGTAAAATGGAAACTTTAAAGCCAAGGGTGGGTAGAGTGCATGGAAGGTAGGATATGTAGATCAATACACCTAACCCTAGAAGAATTCAATGTGTTAATGAAGAACAAGAAAAAAATGGGCATTAGCCTAGATCTAAAACTTAAATAAAAATCAAGAAATGAAATATCTAAAAGCCCTAAAATTGAGATGAAAACTCTAGGGGAAGACTAAGTCATGTAAGATCAAACTTGTTCATGAAAATATAAAGGAAAATATTTTTTCACTTAATTTTTACCTAGATCAATTAATTAATACAAACAATATACATTCAAACTAATTTAAATATAATGTAGTTGTGTGTAGAGATAATGAACTATTAAAATACTAAATGTTGATTACAAAATTAAATGCAAAGGAAAAGGGTAAGTAAATGAAATTTTTAGTGATCAATTATCTAGTTAATTTTTTAATAAGTAATATTCTATGCACACTCTACTTAGACATAATCTAATTCAATTTTGAAGTATGCAATAACTAGTTTACACCTTATCCATATCAAAAAGTGGTAAATATTTGTTCTATTTTTACTAGTTAAAATTTACTTTTAACTATTGAATTGGACAATGTTTAAGAATAATATTTTGTGTATGAGCAACTTAACAAGTCAATGTTGTTCTTGAAGTTATTAAAATAGGGAATTCTTTTTGGAAATTCTTGAAGTGGTTCAAATGGGTCTTGTATGGGACAATGTGCATGCACTCCAAGCTCTTGAAAGCAACGTGTTGAAGCTTTGCAAAAGGTTGTGAGCATAAGTTTCCATTGAGAAAAAATGGCAACTATACAAGTTAGTATTGGAATGGCTCTAATGTGGAATAGATATAACATCGATTTTAATGAGAGATGGAATATTTTGTGGTGTGAAGCGTTGAAAGTGGAGATGTGAGTGAGAAAGACTTTTAGATAGTGAAAGCTAATTTCTATATAAAGTGTACCTATCCTCATCAAATATGTATGTATGATCATTATGCATACATGCATGATCAATCAAAGCATCAAAAATATTATTTACTTTGAAATAAATGTGATTAAAAAAGAAAAACTTTATTACTCATGAAAAAATTTGATTGATACATGCGTCAAAAAATTACACATAAAAATACTTATTGATACATATACTAATAAGACACTTAAAAAATATTCTACATATTTCTCTCTATATATGTCATAAAATAACTTTTATCCTATTAAACAACATATATAAAGTCCAATTTCAAATCAGTTGTTAATCGTCATAACTATAGAAAGTCTGAAAAAAATTCAAAGGTAAGAATCATCTCCTCTTTCTACACCATATCACAAGTATTGCCTTACGCCATCACAACAGACAAAAAATATGGCTGGTCATGATGTAATCAATACTGTTTTTGAAAGGGTAGCTATTGTGTAAAAAGAATCAGATTTGCCAGTAATGACATCCATGACGTTTCTTCCAATGATATTTGTTAACTAGAAAGTTTGAAATAGAAAACATCTCTAAATTGTGTGTTAATGTCAGTTTCTCCGTTCTTTAGAATCACTAAATTTATAGATTTCAATTGTGTATTCAGAATTCTTATTAGTCCTGTCTTACACATGTATATTAATGCATTGGTCAAGTTTTAGAATCAATCGAAGAAAATAATTAAAATAAGTTGATTATTTTTTGTAATTTAGTTGATAGACTATATATAGTGTGAGATTTGAGTCTGAAACAAGTCTCACGCCTATAAACAATTATTGAGTCGTCGGAAAATAAGTTTCAGCTGCCATTTAATGGTAAATCAGCTGCTGTTTAATAGAATCAATGGTAAAAACTTCCAAAATGTGGGATGAAAGCCTCCAAAATCTCACTTATCATGTAGAAGCTAGATAAATATTTATCTTCCAATTGGGTAGGAACATTCTATTTTCATTGGAGTGCTTTTTGTCAATTTGATGACAACTTTTCTTTTTCATTTGTATTGTTTTATTGCAAATATTTCAAAATCAGATAATATTTAATTTCTTTAAGGAGAAAATCTAGATTTGTCTAAGTTTATTTCATTTCATTATTTAACACTTATTATTAATTGTTTAACATTTGTTATTATTAATTGTTTGACACATACTCTCTAACATTTTAGCATATATATTTTTATTGGTGTAATCCTTGAACCTCCTTTAGGTGCAAGTGCTAGTGTATATATATATGTTAAAACTATTTTTTCTTTGTTCTATGGCATAGTTATGCGCAATAATATTAATGAGGTAAGCTAGTTACTATTAGGATATTTTTCTATTCATTTTGACTAATGTATCACTATTTGATACTAATTTAAATAACACTATTTCTAAATAATTGTAAGATTAAATAATTGATATGTATAATATGTTTAGTTAATTATACACTATCATGAAATCTTTCTTCTATTTAATTTGACTATAGCATAGTAAAAAGTGGAGTTATTTGATTTGCTTGATGTATTCATGGAATTGATATTTTTTTAGTTGTTAAAAACCAACCAATCACATAATACAATTAAAATAATATTTTTTTATTCATTTTAGCTAATGTATCATTATTTGATACTACTCAATTAAATAACACTATTCCTAAATAGTTGCAATATTAAATAACTGATATGTATAGTATGTTTAATCAATTATGCACTGTTTATAGAATCTTTGTCCTATTTAACTGTAACATAGTAAAAAGTAATATTTGACAACACAAGTTTTTGAAATGTGCTAAGTGGGAAGAATGCAAAGAATGTGCATGGGTGGGGAGAGATTGTCTGGGGTTGCTTTTAGTCCCAAGGATGGGAGGTCATGCTTGTGGACACATCTATGCCCCTTTGGTCATAGGTCTTCATGGGGGTTTGGGCAGGGGTTCCTCCTTTGTCCTGGTTGTTGAGCATGTCGTGGGCTCTGTCCCTACTTCTGCTTTGCGAAGGGATGTCTGAAATGCTTTGGTTGTTGGGGTTTCTTCGAGGGGTTGAAGTCTTTCTCCAAAGCTGCTAAAAGGAGTGTTAGGCCTCTTGCTCAATCTTGTGTTCATCCTCTACCCTGTGCTAGGGATTCCCCTGTTGTGGTCTGTGGTTCAGAAGTTGCTGAGAACGAGGAGTACTATTTGAAGCAGGGGGTGGTCTGTAGGTTTAATGGCCTGTGGCCCTCCCTTCCTGATCTCCATAACTGGGTTTCTGCCTCTTGGAAGCCAATGGTCTTTGGGCAGATTGAGCTCTATCCTAGTGCTCAGGGTTTCTTTTTAGCAACCTTTTCCTCTTCTACGGAGCGTGACTATGTGTTGGATAGGGGGTGGATGTGGGGGATTCATTCTCTGTCCATCCGTCCTTGGTATCGATCTTTCAATCCCCTTATAGAGCCTTTGAACACCAAAATTTTTAGGTTTGTCTACCGAATCTCTCTCTCCAGTTTTGGGAGGATTCTTATTATGAAGTTATTGGAAACTCCATTAGATGCTTTTTAATGTTGGACTTTGCGACTTGGGAGCTTGGGCATACTATGGTAGCGTGTATTTTAGTTGATTTGGACATCTCCAAATATCTCCATGGTGATGTAGTCTTATTAGTGGAGGACAGACCTTGGAAGCAACTCTTGGACTATGAGGGTCTCCCCTTTCAGTGTAGGAGATCTTTCTCTATGGGTCATTTGGCCTCTAATTTCCCACAAGCCGCCGCAAGGGTGCTGCTACTTGGTGGAAGGATGCTCGCTCAGATCACCTAATAATGGGTTCTCCTCCTTCAGAAGTTTCTTCTGAGGATGATGACCTTATTGTTTCTTCTCGGGAACCTATGTTTGCTCCTATTTCGGATAACCTTTCTGTGGAGACACTGTTGGCTTGATCTGTTGACGTTGTTCTATTTGAGCCTACTCAAACTTCATTGATTGTTGTTGATGGTCCTTTGCTCATTCTTGTTTCCTCCCCTGTGCAGCTGTCTCCCTACTGTGTGGTGGCTCTTTGCCCTTGGCGGCTTCAGTTGATCTGCTTCTCTCGCTTCGATCGACGGACTTGGACTCTGAGTCTTCCTAGTCTGTTGTGCTGAGAAAGAAGAAGTGACTCCCTCGATCTATCGCATCCTCACGACCTCGGGTTAAGGGAGTCAGATTGGTCCCCTCAAATTTTGGGGTTGTCTAAGTCTTTGTTTTTGTTCCAACAGCTGTCTGTTAGTTGTTTATGTGTGTGGTCTTTCCTATTTTCCTAGTTCATTCCTGGTTTGAATTGGATTCTTTTTTTGGCCCTTTGGGCTTTCTATGTAAAGGGTATGTAACACCTTGTAAATGCTACTTATCTTATCAAAAACATAGTAAAAAGTAAAGTTCTTTGGTTTTGTTTTTTATACTTCGTAAGGATAATTGTATTGATTAACATAGAACATTTACAATCATCTGCTAATGCAGGAAAAATGGGTGTTGAACCAAAACAAAAGCACCCGACCACCCAACCGTACCAAGCCCTAGGAGAGTAAGCCATAATGGCACATGACTTCGTAGGACCCCTTCCATCAACACCAAAAACTATTCAAAAAATTGATTTTAGAATCACCAGTCGATACAAAAAGCGAAAGCTAACAGAAACCCTACCATGCTTCAAACCCACCCTACCACAGACCACCTGCCAGATAAAAGAGTGAGAGGAGACTCAAAACCACCAACCCCACACCAAAACATAGAGAGCAACAAAAATTACAAGAAGCTATTTGATTTCACAAAAGCGTCGAATTCTTTCACCCATTCTAGATCACTAACTTTCATCAAACAAAAAACCTTCTTGAGGTAGAGGATCGTGATTGCAATAATCATCTGATGATGCACTAGGCCCATTCTTTTTAAATCCTAAAGAAAAGGAAATATTCAAATCACCTCACCTAGTTTCTTCACCCAATCCAGATCACACGGGCGCAACACACCTTTGCCATGAATGACCACCTTGAGCACCTCCTCCAAGCTGTTGAGCAACTCCTTTTTGAATAATTTTCCCATCAATATTTTGGCTTCTACATTAGGAACCCTGTTGTCCAAAATGGAGGCCAATAACTACAACACTACCTATGAATTGGCTCGAAAGTACTCCTTTTTCTCTAGATGCCCCTTTTCGAGCACCTTTTTCACATCCACCACTGTCAGCGGGTCGATATTGAGCAATATGTGCTTTAAGCGCTAATCAGAAACTTCTCAGAAAGCATTTTGACGATCCTTGCAATCTAGAACTAAGGGGGTATCAGCCCCAAAGTAGATAATCGATTCCATTGAAACCTTCATCGTAAATTTTGAATGTTCCTCCATGGCCAAGCAAACACCCCAAACCACCCTCAATCCTAAAAAAATGCAGACAAAGAGAGACACTACCCACACCGCCCAAAAAGAGGAATGGGAGTGCACTGCAATGATCTCCACCTTTATTACCATGTACATTGCCAACGTGCCCACCTTAAAACCATTCACCACTATTGATGCCATTGTAACACCAGTGAATGAGTACGCATAGAGGTGTGACGAGATGTCATATCAAAGTTTTGGAAATAAAAAAATGTCCTCCCTAATAGCTACCCAACACCCTGAATGATAACACCATAAAGGCCTCATTAAAATCCAGCGAGGACACTGCCACCCGACCACCTTGGCCCACTTCGACCAATCACTAGACTTGCCACAATTTATGTGGAAAGTCGCCCACCCTATTGCCCACAAGTTCTTTGGTTTTGTTGACATATTCCTGGAATTGATATTTTTTAGTTGTTAAAAACCAACCAATCACATAATATAATTAAAATATATTTTTTCTATTTATTTTGACTAGTATATCACTTTAAATTTGATACTACTCATTTACATTACCCTATTCCTAAATAGTTGTAATATTCAATAATTGATATGTATAGTATGTTTAGTCAACTATGCAATATTCATATAATCTTTCTCCTATTTAATTTGACTACAACATAGTAAAATGTGGAGTTATTTGATTTGCTTGATTTATTCATATAATTTATATATTTTTAGTTGTTAAAAACCATCCAATCACATAATAGAATTAAAATAGGTTTAATACATTTGGTAGCATATAATTTTTTATCAAATTTTTTTTTTTAAATTTAAATTCTAAAATTGTTTGAATAAAAATAAATAAATTTAAATAAATTAGTTCAATTCAATCTAAAAGACATGTGAGAATTAATCATTCTAAATATAATTGATAAGTTTTTTTTATTAAAAGAATAAATCTTATCTCAATATTCATAATTAGTGCAAGATGTATTGAAGAATGATCAACATATTCCATGACCAAAGTATAATTATACTTGACTATCAATTAATTTAAGAATTTTGAAAAAAGAAAATGAATTGTATATGAACAATATAGTATCCTTTTCAAATAGTTTTTTCCTATTATATAATTAAAAAATGTATTACTACTTTCTAAATCTCCAACTTTCTATTGAATAATTACGAGAATAAATGTCACAAGTTGTCTTCCTAAAAGGCAATAAATTGTACATATAACATTTTAGTCTCAACTCTAATACCTAAGAGTTATATTATTATTTGTTGATGTGTTAATGTGTACATTCGAACTATTGCCTTTATGTGTAGACAATATCAAACATAACATAAAATCATTTCTTTCATACAACATAAAAGGGGAATAATGAGAATGAAATAGTTACAAAATAACTAAACAACTAGTAGTGTTGCAATAATTACATATAACCTAGTTGTCAAGGGTAGCTCTAAAATTGAAAGAACCAAGCTATTTGAAAAGAGAAAATAGTTAATCTTTCTTTTCATTGGGAGAAAATAATTATTTTGTGCTAATATTTTTCCAACTTAAAAGATGAGTTTTTCTTCTTGTTCATATCTATTCAATAATAGAAATCTCTTCCTTAGAGTCTTGTAAGTGACAAACTCTAAAATTACGACAAATTCATTCAATAGGGGAACACCCCTATCATTTTGGGAGAAGAAGAATTGACACTATTGATTGGGGTTCTAGGACAGATGCCTTCCTTAATAAACGAGGAAGAATATGGAGAAGAAGGGGAATCAAAAGAGGAATGAAGGTATGAATAGTTAGATAAATCACTCTTAGAAAAGTTGTAAGTGACAAAATAATTATTTTGTGCTAATATTTTTCCAACTTAAAAGATGAGGTTTTCTTCTTGTTCATATCTATGAACAATAATAGAAATCTCTTCCTTAAAGTCTTGTAAGTGACAAACTCTAAAATTATGACAAATTCGTTCAATAGGGGAACACCCCTATCATTTTGGGAGAAGAAGAATGGACACTATTGATTGGGGTTCTAGGAGAGATGCCTTCCTTAGATAAATGAGGAAGAATATGGAGAAGAAGGGGAATCAAAAGAGGAATGAAGGTATGAATAGTTAGATAAATCACTCTTAGAAAAGTTGTATGGATAAATGAGTTGGTAGATTAGGTTTACCTCCCTTTCAATAATGTAACCTACTTTAGGGGAAGCTTCCTTCTAAGTATATCACCAACTTAAGGGAAATCATCCACCATGTATCCAATGGAATAACAAGCTCAAGATATCTAGAAGTAATATCTTCATAAATAAAAATATGATTCCACATTCTATCACCAACCTTAAGACCAATTTGTAGTTGCTTGGAAGTAAGTAATTCTACAAGGATGGAAGAATATGGGAATTGTAAATGAAACTCAATTTTTTAGGAGGCAAAAATAATTTTCCAAAGCATTTTCCAACAAAATCCAAGAAAGAAGAACCTTAGAATGTAATGGGAGATTTAGTAGATGCACCCAAACTATAATAGTTGAAAAAGATTCTATAAGAGGAGAAAAACTAAGACTCCACATGGTTTAATACATAAATCATCTTTGATCTAGGAACACAACCATTTCAAAAGAAATCGATCCTTATCCTCTAGAGGAGCACTTTTGAAAAAGAACCCTGTCACACAAGAAAATAAAAATTTATAGATCTAATAGGGTTGCTAACTTTTTGTTACCCATTTATTGAGCTTCACCAAACTTGGCTAATAGTAGTGAAATATACACATCAAAGTATGATTTAGGTAGGTCTTTTTTGGTACTAAGAATTAATCCTCAAATTCCACAATTTTTGTATCATGTTGGTTGAACCTTATCCTATGTGGGAAAAGACTAATTTGGATAAGGGATCCTAGATTTAGGTCATTCTTCAAAGAAGGATGAATCTCAACTAGTATTCAGTGCAACTATCTCATTAAATGGACTAGAGAAGTCCTTATGTAAATATGTAACCCAAGTGAATGAAAATGCTTTGCTCTTCCATTTGTTGTAGGATTTAAAGGGTCCACTAGAATAAGTTGATAGCCCAAAAACCCTTAGAAATTCATGGAGACTTGGAATAATCCTTTGCAAATCATAAACTATCCATTGCTATTGTTTTCTTTGATCTCAACTATTTGTGCAATCTCCCAAGTTTGCTACACATGATTTAGAGCTAACAAACCAACACAATAAGTTCTATCTTTTGAATTTTTGGGGCACATGAATCGTGCGTCAAATCATTGGATTTGATTGAAACTCTAGTGATTTGATTGAGTTTTTCTAAAGTAAAATTATTATTATTATTATTACTTAAATAATGTCTCTAGATATAATGTAAGGGTGGTTTTATTTAACTAGCATATTACATTGCTTATAAATTAAAACCATTAAGTAATATGAGAGCATAGAAATTTAAAACTCTCTTGCATTTGAAAAACACGTATAAAAGTAACATTAAAGACAAACATAAATGACACAATTAATTGAAATAGATAATTTGCACATTTTATGCATACAAATACAAATAATAATAACTAGAAAAATAGATTGCTTGCTAATAACCCAACCTAATAATAAATGCCACAATTATTGAAGCTACAACCAACCCCAAGAATTATATAAAAAGACCTATTGTTTACTACTTTCCAAACTATAATAAATAAATATGTAAATCAACTTCCTACTTTGATTCATAATCCTAAAAAAAAATATAAATTATATTATAAATTGGATCACCCAATTAATCTTCTTTAAGAAAGAAGACAAAAATTAATCATTAACTATTCAACAATAACTTAAGTTATGAATATTAAGATTGTATCCAGATTTTAGAAGTTTTTAAATTATGAAGATTAAGATTGTATCCAAATTTTAGAAGTTTTTATATATTTATTTACCATGATGATGGATAGTATTAATGCAAAAATATCCTAATGTCCTTCAAGCAATTCTAAAACCGTATTTGACTTTGGCAACCAACATGCTGAACAAGTTACCTTATTATGGAAGTACTAATATATGTTATGAGGCAGGCATGGTGTGGGGATTGCTTCTAAATTTTGACGCTTCTTCAATACCACTCCAAATAAAGAGTCCATGTCCAGTTCCTCCGTGCTCATTCCATTAGGAAGACTCCAGTTGAAGTAGTGGAGCAACGAAGCCAAAACTAAATGGAGCATCTTATCAGCCAAAGGAAGCCCCACGCATATTCTTCTCCCTGATCCAAATGGTATAAACTCGAAATCTTGTCCCTTAAAGTCCATCTTAGCCTTCTCACCCTCCAAAAATCTCTTTGGTATAAATTTTGAAGGATCCTTCCACACTTTGGGATCCCTTCCCATTGCCCACACATTAACCCACATTTGTGTGTTTTTGGGGATCACGAATCCATCTATTTCACAAGAGCTGGTTGCTCTGTGAGGGACCAGAAGAGGACCGGCTGGATACAGTCGAAGCACTTCTTTCACCACTGCATGGAGGTAAGGAAAATTCTCCATATCAGATTCTTTCACTCTTCTGTTGCAACCTACGACCTCCTCTAATTCCACCTGGATTCTTTTCATTTTGTCTGGATTACGAATAAGTTCTGCCATCGCCCATTCTAGTGTTGCACTAGTGGTGTCACTGCCAGCCACCAACAGATCCTGCCATATCAAAACATTAAGCTTAAAATAATGTAATATACTGTTATTATTTAATTATGTGAGATTTGAGTCTGAAACAAGTTTCAAAAAACAAGTTTCAATTTTCATTAAATGGTAAAGCACCTGTCTTTAATGATAAAAGATTCCAACAATAGCAGCCCCTACTTTTTAGTTCGAAAATTAAAGTGGGTGTAAATGAGGTGGACTGAAAATTGCCCCACCAACATAGGTTTTTTCTATCACTTGTCAATCATATGAAATTTCTAAATTCCCACCAATTAATTTTTATTTTATATTTGTTTACTCTCTTAATTGAATATGCTTTATTTTATATTTATTTACTCTCTTAAACTGAATATGCAAAATAATAAAATTCATGAGACCGCCAGCTTCCATAAATTTAGGAGCTTAAATTTTAAGCTTAAACTACACTAAAAATTCATGGGACCACCCACTTTAAAATAATCTTAAAAAATCTCAGCAACACCCACTGAATTTTTTTAAAAAGCCCCCTCTGATGGGACGACACCCTAAAAGCCTCCAAAATCTCACTTATCACATAAAAGCCACATAAATCTTGATTTGACAACTGGATGGGAACATTCTATTTCCATTTGCACTGTTTTTTGTCAATTTGATGGCAACTTAATCTTTTCATTTGCATTGCTAAATTATATACTGTATTTATATTGAGGAAGGCTGTTTGAAGTGAAAAATTCAGTATAGGAAAAAATTTCATTATGGTAAAAATTTAACTGTGCTAAAAAAAAATAATGAATCTTTCTTGTGTGGATATAAATTGACAGATTAGAAATGGATACCTCTTGATTCTTTACTTTCAATCGAAAGAAGTTTCAACCTAAATAAAATCCTCCATCAAACAAAAAGTCCAATCAGAAGTAACACTAAGCTTAAAATAATGTAACATATTGTTATTATTTAATTATGTGAGATTTGAGTCTGAAACAAGCCTCACTTCTGCAAACTACTGTTGAGTCGCTGAAAACAAGTTTCAGCTCTCGTTTAATGGTGAACCGCCTGCTGTTTAATGGTAAAAGCCTCCACAATATCAATTAAAAGCATCCAAAATTTCACTTATCACATAAAAGTCTGGATGGAAACATTTTATTTCCATTTGCAGTGTTTTCTGTCAATTTGATGGCAACAATTTTTTCATTTGCATTTCTTTATTTAACATTTAGTATTAATTGTTTAATCCAGCCACATGGAACTAGAATTTGCATGTACAAACTGATACTTTCTAATAAATTAACATACATATAATTTTCTATCAGTATAATTCTTGAACTTCCTTTAGATACCAATACTAATTATATATAAGAAAAGAAGTTTGATAAATTTATATAATGTATATATAATTCGAAACAATAATAGAAAGTTAGGATTATATACAGTATTTTCATTTAGGAAGGCTGTTTGGAATTCAGAACAGTAAAAATTTTCACTATGACAAAAATTTAAGTGTGCAAAAAATATAATGAATCTTTCTTATATGGATATAAATTGCTCTCAATGAAAAAAATTTCAACCTAAATAAAATCCTCCATCAAACAAAAAGTCCAACCAGAAGTAACACCAATTTAGACTTTATATAAAATACGAGAAAACTTACAAAAATTATTGCTCTGATATCTGTGAGACTGAGATCATGGCCTCTCATATCTAGCAGCACGTCCAGAAAATCCTTCTCTGTCTCTCTTTCATGGCTCATCTCTCTGCTTCTCCTCGCCAGTCGATTGCTTATGGATAGATCTAAAAAATAACGAGCTCGTTTTAAATGGGTTGCTATCTTACGGTCGACGCCATGAAGATCCAGAAACCCAAGCCATGGAAAGAAATCAGCCAAATTGGGTTTTTCGACAAGCTTCACCCATGACTTAAGAGCTTTAATGAACTCCACAGAATCGGGATTATTTGGGTCGAATAGCTTTGTACTGAATATGAGATTGCCGATCATATTCAGACCCATGTGGAACATTAAATCAGCAAAGTTCACACTCTTTCCCTTCAGACTATTTTCCCGGAAAATCAATTGGATCATTTGTAAAACAGAATCTCTTCTAACATGTTGGGAAGCTTGGAGTTTCTTGGGAGAGAAAAGCTCTGTAGTGCAAATACGTCTGAATTTTCGCCATTGGGATCCGTTTTGATCCCATATTATTGAGGTCTTGTCGTAAGAGAGTATCTTCGATGCATGAACGGTAGTCCGCCCAGCAAAGATGTTGTCATGGGTTTTGAGCACCTCCTTCGCCATGGCAGCAGATGAAACCACCACTGTTGTTTTCATGCCAAGAAAGAGTGTGATCAAGGGACCATATTGTTCAGAAAGGGCAAACAGTGCTTCGTGGGGTTTTCTGCCCAGTAGAAAGAGGTTTCCTACAACAGGCCAAGCAGGTGGCCCAGGTGGAAGAGGAAGCCTCTTCGTCTTTCTTTTCCATAGTAATACTGAGAGTAAGATCAAAACACTGCTAACAAGCACAGGATACCAGTACAACAGCTGGGTGTCCATGAGAATCCAGGACGAAGTTCCAGCAATGAGGTGTCACTCTCACTCATTATATCTTTCTTGCACCTTCCATCTGCTTATCCATGAGAATACAAGACAAAATTCCTACAACGAGGTAGCACTCCAACCACTCAAATCGTTATATTTTTCAACACCTTCCATTTCTTCTCCACGAGAACAAAGGACAAAGTTCCAGCAATAAAATAGATTAAAATCATGCTTTCATCTCTATGATTGACGCTTTCCCCATCTGACAAAAAGTAAATTTCCAACTTCTCATTCTCTTGGTAATGCAAAGTTTGACGGAAAGAACAGAATACCAAAACAGTTTATATATAAATGTATGTAGTATATGTGAAATTAACAAATAGCTTGTGCTTTGTTTACACACAAATATTTATAGCGGAGTGCTCTGTTTCTCAGCAGAGCTAAAAAAAAAAAACACCATTTTAACAAGAATGGTATGTTTCAATTTGACCTAATAAGTTTTCTTGTGTCTCACAAGAATGTGAAGGAATAAATGGAGGAGTTTGAAGGGGTTGGGTTTTTCTTGATCTTTAAGAATTCTCTTTTTCATATGGTTTGGTGAATTAGTGTTTGAGGGGTTTTGAAGGACTTTCAATTCTTGAAATTAAAAAAAAAATGAGATAAAATAAATGAAAATAATTTTGATTTCATTTAAACTATTAAAAACATACAAATATTATATCCTCAATTTTGTGAACGCCATAGCATCATCGTTCTTAGTTGAATCCACTCAAAGGTTTTACAAACATGCTCATGCTATTCCACTATTATATTTGGGCATTGGAGAGAAGTGAGATCAAGCTGAAATGAGCTTGGTCTCTATTTTTGTTTTAAATAAACTGTAACACACTTGTATTACAATGTGCTTACATTTGATCTTTCATGGACTTTTGGTTCCCCATCTTTGTGCACACAATTGTATATCAACAAAAGTCAGGATAGATGTAAGATATAAAGTCTACGTTGTAATCCAAACTATAATTTGCTTCATATTTATTTTTTAGAAAAGAAGATGTTTGCTTTATATTTTGTTGAGTGTAATTAGGAAGATAGAGAAGAAGTGATTTTATTACATGTTGTCAATATTTAATTTTAGTTTTTGACCCCTAAATCTCATACAACCATCAATGTAACATGTTGTCATGCTATCAGCTTATTCTAGAACCAAACACAAGTCGCATATGACTTTGAACCTTACTGAACCACAAGAAGAGATCTAGCTTGCTCCTCTCCACATAACGTATGGAATGATCAAATAGTTCATAAAACATAAAAGATTAGTTTTCGTATTACTTCCTAAAAAATATGTAGAGAACATTGTTTATCATGCCTTCTCTTACATTAGGAGTTGTGAGAATTTCTATAGGCAAAAATATAGTCTAATAGAAAAGAAAAATAAATTATTTTACTAAAATTTAAAGTAAAAATATGCAAATTAACAACTAAAAGTTACCCTAAATTTTCATTCAAGCTAAAACAATTATTTTATATTAAAGTAGGGGAAGGGCCCCTAGTCCCATAGGCCAACAAAACAAGCAGCAAAAAATAGAGGTCAACATGCCTCAACCAATAAAACCAACCAAAAAGGAGGCACATAGACCTCAGAGAGACAAAAAAATTGTTATATTGGGAGGAACTAATAATTATATGTCTCACTTTTAAATAAAAGTAAAATCTCATTTTCTAAAATCAAGCACATATAAAGGTACAAAAAGAGTAATTGATTGAAATGCATACAAGAATATTAAATAAATAAAATAGTCAATGGGTCCTTGGTTTGTGGGTGAAATTTGATTTTAAATGACTTAACGAACAATCAAACCTTGCTAAGTGTAGGGCTTCTACACCATAAGGGATGAGGTCAAGATCATGCCCTAGGTGACTTTGACATAATGAATACAACTTAATCCTTGACTCTCGTCCAAAAGGATTTCAGCCTAAAAATTGACAATTGTGCTCCCTAATCAAATAGCAAAATGATCTTGTGAATGATATAAAATCTTGAAAAAATAAAAAAATAATTAATGATTAACGTGAACTTATAATGTGATATAGCATAAAATATGATCTTACAACATTGTCGTGTCTAGTCTAAAGTTGTAAATAAAAAGTACATAAATTTTTTCGTGTCAAGAAATTACACACAATTTTGATAAAAACTTTTATTCATTATAGTGAACTGTGAAGATAGTGAATTTGATAAGAGCAAGGGTATTCTAATATATTTGATGTGGCAAGCGTGGTGTGGGGATTGCATTCAAGTCCACGGCCTTCTTCAATGTCAATGAAAACTCATCGCTCATGTCAAGCTGCTCCGCAGTCATTCCATAAGGAAGTGCCCAGTCGAATGAATGAAGTAGCGAAGCCAAGACCAAGTGAACCATTCGACTTGCTAATGGAAGCCCTACAAAAATCCTTCTGCCTGCTCCAAACGTAACCAATTCAAAATCGTGTCCTTTGTAATCCATTTTACTTTTCTCACCCTCCAAAAATCTTTCTAGACTGAATTTGGAGGGCTCTTTCCAGACTGCAGGGTCCCTTCCAATCCCCCACACGTTCACTATCACCCGTGTGTGTTTGGGTATGACAAATCCTGCAACTTCACAGCTGCTTTCAGCTTTGTGGGGGATCATTAGAGGCACTGCCGGACGCATTCTCGACACTTCTTTAACTACTGCACGAAAGTAAGGCAGTCGGTCTATGTCAGACTCTTCAACTATTCGGTTGAGACCGACTGTCTCTTTTAATTCTGCCTGGACTCTCTTCATTGTTTGGGGATTATGAAGGAGTTCTGCCATTGCCCATTCTATTGTGGTAGCTGTGGTGTCACTACCGGCCATAAACAGTTCCTGCGATATAAACACGATAAGGTTTCATTCTATGAAGATCATACCAATGGTTCTTACAGAATATAATGCTTAAATGGGGTTTTAATCTACATCTTATTTTTAATGATGTATCATATTGGATATGAATTGCTCCAACTCCCCTCTATCAATTTGCAAGCCATCTGAATTCCCATATGTTCTAAGCCACTACATTTGGGTGGGAGGGAATAGTATAGTTCCAGGCACCTTCTATTCCCACCCAACCCTTCTGTTTATGGTGTGGATTTGGCTTGTTGGTTGGTTAGGTGGATAAGGTGCAAGTGGTGGGTAGTTCTAGGTGTAAGGTTAGAGGAGTGTAAGTAGTACAGTTGATTTCGGAAGCAGTATTTTGAATACTAATCTCAATTAAATGAGATTTTTTCAAAATAAGAGGAAAAGATGATAAAAAAATATTTTCAAGAAGGATAATAGATTTAAAACTATGGGAAATAGGGAATGAACAATTCAAGCCAGAGACATGATACAACACAAACATTTGATCAAATTTTGACGATAGATCATGATGCACCTAATCAAATTCTAATGATAGATCATGTAATATAATCCGAAAAATGAAGTTGTTAAATAATTTAATGCAGTTTTACTCTGAAAATTATGAACTTTGAAAACATCATCATTTTGACAATAGTTTTGGTTTTTCCATATTTTGATGGACATGCCTCCTTTACATAGCTCTTTATCTTTCTTTTACTGCAGCCTTAGCTTGCATGCTTCCCTTTAATAGCAGCCTCTGGCTCTTGTTTTCATAATTCACTGTCACACCTGCTTGAACCTCCAAATTAAATTATGGAAACAAGAGCCAGAGGCTGCTATTAAAGATTGTTGTTAAAGTATGCAAGCTAGGGCTGCATTGGGAGAAAGATAAACGAGTTGTGTATGGGAAGCACGCCAATCCAAATATGCAAAAAAGCCAAAACCAATGTCAGAATAATTATCTCTACACAGTTCATAATAGTTTTTAAACAATTTTTTTTCATAAAATTGTATTAAATTATTTAAGAATTCAATATTTCAGAACATACTATATGAGAAATGAAAATCCCCTGTACTTTCCACGAATAAAGCATTATCTACTATCTATTATCTGTGTGCATGATGATGAGCCAGGATTTTCAGTGACTCTTCTCTGGTTATGAGAAAGATAGCTTCTTCGCACCCTAAAGGTTAAAAAATGAAGAAAACCAACAGACCGATTGAAACACTTATAGAAAATAATCGACTTATTATATTACACCATGATTGATTCTTCCTCGGATTAAAAAGTATGATCGAAACGTTGATGCAACCCATTTCAACCATATCCCGAACTGTGAAGATTTCAGGTTTATCATAAACAACAAAAGCTAAGAAAGAAGACTAATCAGACCCTATGTAATCGAATACTTGTATATCTTTTCTAGACTTACCACTAAGAAAATTCTAATATCCTTGAGAGTGAAATCCTCGCTTCTGTTGTCAAGTAGAACATCTAGAAAATCTTTGCCAGAGTCACTCTGCTCAATACTTGACTTCCTTTGTGAGGCGAGGCGATCGTCAATGAAAACATCAAAAAAGTCATTCATAATCTGTAACAGGGTAGCCGTTCGACTCACAAGACGTTGAGGGTCGAGAAAGGCAAGAAAGGGGAAAAAAGTCCCCTAAATTGGGCGCAAAACCGAGCTTCAACAATGTCCGTAACGTATCTTTGAACTCCACAGAAGCCGGATTACGTGGATCGAAGACCCTCTTACTAAAGATCATATTGCCCAGTAGATTAATGGAGGTATAAAACACCATATGCCCAATATTCACGCTCTTTCCCTTGTCGTCGAAAATGAGTTGCTTGGTTCGAAATACCTCCTCTCCCGAGATATTGTAGAGAATGAAGTCTCTTAGAGCTGAAGAGCTTTGTGTTCGCAATGCACCTGAGCCTACGCTAGTAAGGACCACATTCAACAAGCGCCATGGTGGACTTGTCCTGCTCATGCGCCCTGGCATACGCCATGACCGGCCGCCCTGCAAAGACGGGATCATGAGTTTTCAGAACCTCCTTCGCCATGGCAGAAGAAGACACCACCACTGTTGTCTTCATGCCAAGGCGCAGTGTCATGAGAGGACCGTAATGCTCGGAAAGGGAGAACATAACTTCGTTGGTCTTTTTTCCCATCTGAAGCAGGTTTCCCACAATGGGCCAAGCAGGAAGGCCAGGAGGAATAGAAATGCTTATATCATTCTTCTTTCTCCATAGCATTAAGTAGACAAAGATGCCACTAGTTAAGAGCACAGAAAACAGAGTGAGCAGCTGGCTTTCCATTGATGATGATGAAGAGGATATGTATACGACCAGCGAGGATGGCTTTGAATGGTTTTTAAGGGTTTCTGAGATGAGAATTCATGGAGTCTTCGCCTGTGTAATCTAATCTCTAGAGAAATTATTTTTTAGTTTGTCCTGTTTTACTTGGTTAAGAAGGAAATAATATCGCGGCAAATAGAATACACGCTAACTCTTATTTCTTGTAGTTTGTCGTTGGACTGGTATAATCCTTGGTACTTTATTTACAAGATTCTCTTTGGAGTGTTGTATGTATATGTTTATCCCCCAACGAATAATATATATTCAAAAATTGAGGGTAATTGGAGTTATGAATTGGTAAGGTTATAGATAAAATACATCATTTCTAATATGAACATTCAGAAATAATATTTCAGTAGGAGTTTTAATCTTAATGGTAAGAATCGGAATGTCATAATTTAACCATTACCTTACAAGATTAGTGACAATTCCGATGAAAATATTATTCATTGTTCAAGGGTCATATGATTTTCGTGTCCTTAATGCTAGTCGTTCTCAAATATAATTGGTTCTATTTTGTTGTACTCATTTTTGAATTTTTATTGTACTAATTTTCTGTTGTTGTTAGTCTACTTGTATTTTCAATTCCTTAATGAAAAAATTATATGTAAATAAATGTGTTAAAGTACACAATCTCTCCGAATCTAGAAAAGATCCTAATCTAAGAGTATGCAACTAGTTAAACTCAACGAGAAATCTGGCTCCTTCCCCTAAAATGACATTATGCTTAGTGAATTTAATTTAGGTTGTAAGTGTTAGAAGAAATAATGCATCCAGTGCTAATTAGATCCTAGGCATAAGCAAAATACCAATATATAAAGAAGAGTTTCATACTTCCCACATAAAGAACATGGAGGATCATTGGAAATTTCACGATGAATCAAATGAGTGTCGATTTAAAACACTAGAATAGAAAACACTGGACAATTTTAAAAGTGAAGGCTTTATAATAGACTTTCAAATTGTCTGAGAGGTTTTGGCCTAGATGTAGCTAGGGGAATTAAGATACCATACATCATTCAACTTTTGAATAATGGGCAGGTGTAGTGAAATACAAATGCATCATTTCATGTTAGGAAAAGTGTCCACAAAATTCTATAGCAAATAAATCATATCTTCACATAATTATTAAGCATGCAAATAATTCCACACTAACCCTTTGAGGAGATTAACAAATTAATTGAATATATTAACAAAATTGTACCATTCTAGTATGTTAAGAACACATAGAAAAAAGAATGAGAGAGATAAGAGGGAAATCAACCAAAAGAAAGATAATGACATGTATATGAATACAAGTACACCCATAATAGTGTGTCCCACTTGTGGAACAAAAAAAATTTGAATAGATGGTGAGGAAAAATCAGCAAACATCTTCATTCAAAGGTTTTTATTTAAATGAAAGTACCTTCATTTGAAGGTGACTTAAAATTCACTTTCAAAAATTGAATTCATGAAAAGGACCATTCAAAGGTCCATGGATGGGCCTTTCGACTCTAGTCCTCAAATTTTCATTGATTTCTTCTATTTCTAACTTTGGGTTAAGACTAGAAAATGAAATCAACATGACAAAATAATTTGTAGGATCAACATGATAAAAGTAATATATAAAATTGGCTTACCTTAAGCGGTTCACAATTACTGGTGGAGAATTAGGAAACCATATTAAGACGAGCCTTGTTATTTTAGTTTGATATATTTCAAAAGAAATATGTCTAATCATGGATTGTTAATGACAAAGAATATCCTTGTAAGAAGATGTCTTCACCCTCAACTTTTGTAAAGTCAAAGATAGACCCTTGTACATGTAATTATGGAATGAGTCAGATATTGGGTCTATTGCAAGTTAGCATGATCTATGAATAGTATCATAAAACAAGGATGAAACAGTTTTGTAACCAAATTGGAAGTGCTTTAAGTTTAAACAATGTAATGTAACTACTCTACTAAAAAATAACATATATGGTGCATAGGCTATCAAAGTAAGTATCAATATATATGTGGATGTGTCACCTTAATCACATTAATTTATCCTAAGAAAATATTTTTATACATAAATTAGAGGTGTGACAAACATTCATCCAACCCAAAAATATGAATTTCACTAAGGATCCCATTAGCTTTAGTGTGATGGGCAAAATTGCATGTCCTTTAGCCAAGCTAATGAAGAGAAAAGGTGACAAATATTATCATAAAGGTACACCAAAATAGACAAGTTTGATATTTTTATTCATTAGCATGTGACATAAACCATGGAAATAAGTATCAAGATATATAGAAGGATATGAGTCACCTCACTTGCCTTAGTTTTTCCTAAGAGAATGTTTTTATACATAAATTAGAGCAGTGGAAAACATTCATCTGAACAAAAAATATGAATTTTAATTAGGATCCCATTGGCTTTAGAGTGATTGAGAAAATTGCATGTCCAAGCTAATGAAGAGAAAAGGTGATAGTGTATCTCCTTGTTCAAAAATTTGACTAGAG
>VDFB02145250.1:0-13644 GCA_007258455.2 Sequoia sempervirens
ATTTTCTCTCATCTAGCCATCCATTTTAGTCATTTTGCATTTGCATCCCACCATCTACTTAATCTTTCATTTAGCTACATCAATAGCCATCTAAGGAGAATACAAAGCAATCCAAAATCAAGGGTCAACCAAGGAGTTTCAGCTGCAAAGAGAAGGTATAATCATTTGTAATTCTTTTTCATTTTATCTCTTTGTATTAAAAATTCCTTAGGCTAATCTTGAGGTGTTTCTTTGTGTTTTTCCATTGCATTTTAGTTGTTTAGAATAGGTAAAACTTGAGGATATCACAATATTCATATTGTTGATTGCATTGCATTGCACATCTTTCAAACTCAAAGCATTACTTCACATTGCATAACTAATAACTAGATGTTGATAGATGACAAAATTTCAATTACAATATAGTTTTTACAAATTCAACCTAAGATATGATGCAATTACTTCACATTGCATAACTAATAACTAGGAGTAGCTTCCAATTGAATTTGTTTGTCATGCACCCCATGACACCATATTTCTTTGAGGCATTTTTTCAAACAACTCACTATGTTGTCTATGCTACCACATTTTTCATACATGGCTACCAAAGCATTTTATCAAATAGTTCACTTCCTTGTTGCTATGGCTAAAATCCTAACACAAGTGCTTTCGCACAAGCTATGTATGCTTGGAAAAAACTATCAAAGCATAATAGTAAGTGATAGAATAGACAAGGTAGTGAATTGGTTGAAAAAATTCCTCAAAGAAATGTGGTCTTATGGTGATGGAATCCCATGACAATCCATAACAATTCACTTGTCATGGAATTCCATTGCCATGAGGCCACATTTATTTGAGGCATTTTTTCCAAAGTTCATTTCCCTTTGTCTATGCTACCACATTTTTCATACACATGTCTACCAAAGAATTTTATCAAATAGTTCACTTCCTTGCTACTATGGATAAAGCATAAAATAGGTGGATTTCAAAACAAGCCATGGATGCTTGGAAAAAATCTATCAAAGCATAATAGTAAGAAACAAGCTATAGTCTCATCATTTTTTTTTTCACATGAAAATCAACACGATTTTATTTGTGTTTTTTTGTAGGTTTTAAATGCATTTTTTTGGCAATTTTCTATTTGAAATGGAGAGAAATATTTGTGGTTAGTTTTTTGCATTTTTTAATTATAGGATTCTCACAATTAGTGAAAAAGGTAGTGTTTATGAAGGAATGGAAAAGTTTTGGCATATGGCTATGAGAGATAATTTTTGGCTACTTGTGTTGTCATTGATGGTAACTAGAATTAGCAGTATGATCTGCAGTATTAGCATTGATTATACCGACAAGGAAACTAAGACTCTGTAATTTACCGACAAGAAGAATGAAGAATGGACATCCGGTTGGAAAGTTGATTTGATCACTTCTCTGGATCATTATTTCATGGTGTGGATCTCTAGGAAATCTTTCTTAGCATTTACACTATCCTTTGATGAGTTCTGTGGTATAGTATTAAGTCAGAGTTCAAGTTAGAGATTTGGTAGCATGTTTCATGGTTTATATTCCATTGTGGTAGACATGTTTCATATGGTGTATCGTGGATATATGTGGAATATGCATTTTGCTATTTCCTATGTTTGGAATGTTGGTTTGGATCCCTACTAAAGTCTAGCCAACTTGTGTGGGTACGCATCAATTCTAATTAGAGATTTGAGCTGACATAAGCAAAAATATTATGTTTTATTGTGAGGCCAATATACATTAAATTTTTAATTAGCAGGTATATAAAGGAGATCGGTAAACCATTTTGTGTGTGAATGCAAGTCATGGTAGTAGACATAATGTGGTAGTGAAGGAGTGTTAAAGAAGAGAGTAAAAATAATAGATTAGTTATTTGAGGGCATAATAGTTTTGGTATGCAGAGCAGAGCAGAGCAGAAGTGCAATCTGGTCAAGAGATTCAGAATCTGATCAAGAACCTCAGTGGAACTGAATTTTGGCATTTGTAAATGCTGTACTCTCAGTTCAAAATTTTGTTGTAACTTCAACTATATTTTGTAAGGAAGTGAACCTTTCTCTTTTGAGTAGTGAGCTCTAGGCAGTGCGCCTGAATGCAAGTGCATTCCCCTTCTTTCTATTTTAATTTTAACAAAGTAAACATTGTGGATTAATGAGATTGCATGATTTCATCTGTTATGTGTTGATTTCATCTGTTATGTGTTGTAAATGCTATATGAAGTTAATTATTGTTGTTAATGGTTTTTAGACCTGTCTTGGAAATCAAAATCAGTGAACACTGATTCACCCCCCTCTCAGTGTTCCCAGTGTCCAACAATTGGTATAAGAGCTGTTTCCTCTTCAGAAGTTTAACAACTTGAGGTGAATCTTGAATTACAATGGATGCTGGTGGTCTTCAACAACAACTTATGGTAGCACTTGATGATCTTGATCAATCTAAAGTGGAGGTCATGGAGTTAAAGACAAATCTTGTAGATGCCAAAAAATTCATTCAATCACTAAAGGATAAGATAAATGAGTCAAGGGAGAAGAGGAAGGAGTTGTGTGATTAGTTGAAGCAAACAAAAAGCAAAAGTCCGGATGATGTCCATCTGAATCAAACCCTAAAAGAAATAACAAAAGAATGTGAAAAGCTAGCCAAGGATAATGTAGCTCTAAAAGTTGAGATGGAATCTGTGGTAATAAAGTTTATCAAAGAGATTGAACAAAGGAAGAAGAATGAGGAGAATCTTGCCTAGTCCCTGAAAGAAAAATCTGAAGAATGTAGTAGAATTAATAGTAGAACCATTCAGCTAGAGGAAGAACTACAACACGACAGAAAATATGAACACGAGATTGAGAGACATATAGTTACTCTTGGAAATGAGCTTGCTATTGCAAATGAATTCAAGGAAAAGTTTAGGATAAGTTCTGCTAAGCTTGATGAGATAACCAAAAGTCAGAAGGATACAAATGACAAGCGAGGTCTTGGCTATGAGAAGGGTGAAAGCTTTGGATTTGAACAAAAGAACTTTGGAAAGAAGAACAAAAGTAGAAGGCATTTGGTAAGGCAACCAAATGCTCAAAGATTTAATGGATATTGCTTTACTTGTAATAAATTTGGACATATGGCTTCTTAGTGTAGAAGAAGGATAAACCCTAGTACTCCATCATTTTCTAGTCAATGTTTTAAATGCAAAAAGTTTGGTCATAAAGCATTAGAATGCAAAAGTATGCCTGTCAATACAAATAACATTAAATACTATACCTGTGGAAGATTTGGACATGTTGCTAATCAATGCAGGCTAGGAGGAAATAAGTGGAATGGCTGGTATAGATAGAAAGGTATGGTATATTTCAATTGTAATAATCTTGGACACCTTGCAAAATTTTGTAGGAACAAAAACATGAATAAAAGAGGTCCGGTTTATCAAGGAATAAATTCATAGAAAGACAACAAAGGAAAAGAGAAAGCATCTGTGGAAGAGATAAGAGATCAGATTAAGAAAACTTGGGTGAAGAAAAGTGAATCTAATTAAGAAAACAAGGCTATACTAGAAGCTCCCTTCGATAACTCTTCTGGTAATTGATATCAGGCCAGTGGCCTAGGGGGAGTTTTTCATGAAAATCTCTTGTCCCCTTGTGTATAATCAACACTGAATTGTTGGATGCCATTAGTCATTGGGTTATTCATTAATGGAAGTATCAACAATTATATGTTGAATTGGATGAAATGGTATAGGTCCACAGTTGAATTATTCACTTGCTGTTTGAGTTTTCAGAGTGACCAAAACTTCTAGGGTAACACATTTAATGTGACATAAAGTAAAGTAGGTGAAGTTATAAAAGCGGCATTTGGAACCCTAATTCATCATTGTGAATTGAAGGGTAACAGTTCGAGAGCATTTTCTATAAAATTTCAAAAGTGCGAAAGGTGATCCTAGCAACAAATTTTGAGGTATTTATGTTGATCATTGATTTCATATCTAATTTTGCAATTGGTAGGACTCTGTTCGGGGAAAAACATGAACAAAATCAAAGGAATCGTAACTCTAGATGAGTATAATAGCCAAAATATTAAGGATGGAAGAAATTTGATGTTGCTCACTAATTTTAGGAGGCTTGAAGCATCAAAGCATAAGAATTTGGATATATGGAGAAAATACCCTCATTTCATCAATGCAGAGATAATTCGGTTTGTTCTGAACAAATTGGATGGTGATATCCTCACTCTTAACAAACCTTATCAAATTTCTAAGGATGTGATTAGAAATCTAACAAGCTTATGCAATGTTGGTGATATACCGAAGAAGAAGTCAATTCACAATGTTGAGGTCGAATCCCTAATTAGAATAAGGGTAGATCAGAGGGCTTTGATAATTGCAAAAATTAAAGATCCTTTGACAAGGTATGCTACACATGGAATCTCTTATAAGATCTACTTCAGAATTTGAGAAGGATCAACCTCGACAGGGGCCACATATATCGCTTATAAAATGATAATTGAAAATGAAGACTTTGACCTATGTAGTTTATTGAAGGATCAACTGATGGAAAATGTTTAATTAAAAAAGGATATTGACTACTCCTTCAGGTTTGGCACTCTGGCAATATGTATTTTGATGTATTTTCTAAACTGGTTGCCTATGAAGGACAATGTAGTGTGGAGAGAAAATATGTCAGTTTGTAAGCAAATATTCAATCATTATAACTCTTTTGAAAATTGTGAACAAGTGTATGAAAGCTTCTTTAGAAAGGTGTTAGAAAGTTTCAGGGAAAGTGTTACCCCTCTCCTAGTAATTTTAACTGAAGATGGCTCATCCTCCGGAGAGGTAGGGACAAAGCAGAAGAGAGGAAGTGATATGGGTGGTGTCACTCATTTGGTACCCAAGTAAGCAAAGGTTGAAGAAAAAGGGAAGAGACAATTGGTTGTGGATGTAGAGGATGAAGTTTTTGAAGAATATACTCCAAGAGATCAACCAAAACTAGGTGAATAGGAAATAATAACAGCTGAAGATAGTGATTAAAAAGGTGCTTTGTTCAAGTCAAAGATAGTACAAATCATTCAGGATGTGGATGGTATGCAAAAGATATTAGACATATGGTTAAATGTACCATCTTATGAGCAAGATATTATTGAAAACACTCTAGTGAGATACTTTTCTATTAATAATATTGAGTTGGAGAGTCTGCAAGATGTTCTCCCAAAATAACTAATTGAGTGTGTCAAGGAAGCCATGGAATCTGTGCCTTTAGACAAAAAAGAGGAGGAAATAATTTCCCATTTAAAGATGTAGTTTAGGCTATCTCTTTCCAAGTTGAAGAAGAAAATGAATGTGCTGAGACAATGCATTGATTCAGCCAATAAAGTTTTCAATTACTATCTTAAGTGGCCCCATGTGGCTGGCAAGTACAAGGACAAGTTGGAGGAAATTGAAAAAGAGCTTGTCAAAACTAGACCAGATTACAATATGTCTTTGGACAAGAATGGAGATGTTAAGAAGAAGGTTTATGATCTGCAAGTTGAGCATGCAAAGGTCCACTCTGCTAGGAATACTCTTATTGATACCTTCTGGAAAGTGAAAGACATAACTGAAGTAAGATTAGAGCAGATGATTGAAGTGCTTAAGTTAGGAGAAAAGCTGGAAGATGCAATCACCATTCTTGAGTCTCTTGTTTAGATCATTAACAAAACATCAAAGAATAACAACTTGATCATAGCTATTGGGATTGCGGTGGACTCCTGGAAGAAATTCCTTCCAGAAATGAAAGCTAAGTATAAAATAATTTTCTAAATTCTTATAGTAGTTGTCCAAATTTTGATCAATTGGGGAGAATGGAGTAAGAGTAAGTGTAGTAAAATACTAAAGGGGAGAGAATAAGAAGATAAGTGTAGATCAGATTTAGTAGAGCTTTGTCATTGATATCAAAGGGGGAGAGAATGCAGTGAAAAATTTCCTTGACATCCATAGGGAGAGCAGTAATTTTGGTCTTGCTGAGTTTTTGGTTTTGACACTTAGTCAAATTTTCAGTAAGTGTTGCCATCAATGACAAAGGGGGAGATTGTTGGCATATGGATTAGAGATATTATTTTTGGCTACTTGTGTTGTCATTGATGGCAGCTAGAGTTAGCAGTATGATCTGCAATATTAGCATTGATTATACCAGCAAGGAAACTAAGACTCTGTAATCTACTAGCAGGAAGAATGAAGAACAGGACATCCGGTTGGCAAGTTGATTAGATCACTTCTCCGGATCATTATTTCATGGTGTGGATCTCCAAGAAATATTTCTTAGCATTTACACTATCCTCAGATGAGTTTTGTGGTATAGTATTAAGTTAGAGTTTGAGTTAGAGATTCGGTAGCATGTTTCATGGTTTATTTTCCATTGTGGCCGACATGTTTCATATGGTGTATCGTGGATATATGTGGAATATGTATTCTTCTATTTCCTATGTTTGGAATCTTGGTTTGGGTCCCTATTAAAGTCTAGTCAACTTGTGTGGGTACACATAAATTCTAATTAGATATTTGAGTTGACATAAGAAAAAATATTATGTTTTATTGTGAGGCTAACATACATTGAATTTCTGATTAGCAGGTATATAAAGGAGATCGGTAAACCATTTTGTGTGTGAATGCAAGTCATGGTAGTAGATATAATGCAGGTGAAGGAGTGTCAAGAAGAGAGAAAAGAGTAGTTATTTGAGGGCATAATAGTTTTGGTATGAGCAAAGTAGAGTAGAAGTGTGATCCGGTCAAGAGATTCAGAAATTGATCAAGAACCTTAGTGGAACTGAATTCTAGCATTTGTAGATGTTGTACTCAGTTCAAAAATTTTTGTAACTTCAATTATATTTTGTAAGGTAGTGAGCCTTTCTCTTTTGAGCAGTGAACTCTAGGAAGTGCACCTGAATGTAAGTGCATTCCCTCTTCTTTCTATTTTACTTTTAATAGAGTAAACATTGTGGATTAATCTCCATATGGTTTCCCCTAATAGGGTTTCCACGTAAAAAATATCTGGTGTTATGGTGTTCATTAATGATGCATGATTTCATCTGTTATGTTTGCAAATGCTATATGAAGTTTAATTATTTTTGTTAATGGTTTTAGATCTTTCTTGGAAATCAAATCAATGAACATTGATTCACCCCCTCTCAGTGTTCCTAGTGTCAACAAAAAGAAAGCGTGAGCCTTTGAATTTATACTTGTATTGTACAATGGCATTGAATCATTTAGCAAACCATTTTTTCTTCATAGGACAACATTTTCTTATGGAACAATTGACTGAGACAACTCTTTTTTCAACTGACCACCCTCTCATGAAATCTCATTCATAGTATAATCTTGCATGATCTTATCATAGTAAAGGTAATTATGACACCACTGGTTACTACTACATGGCATCAATCAAGGAAAGCCAGAGGCCATGAGATTTTGTGGACATGTTCAATTGAAGTTGGGAGATCTTAAGAGTTCTCTCTCAAATTTTGAAAAGGTTCTAGAGGTCCACCCTAAGAACTATGAGATCTTAAAAGTTGTAGGTCATATATATACTCAGCAAGGGTAGGTAGAAAGGCTTTGAAAATTTTAAGAAAGGAAAATTGCATAGATCCACATTATGCACATGCATTTATCAAGATGGGTAGTTATTAATATCGTCAGACCCCAGTGCATCCTTAGATTCTCTTAAGGCACCAAAGTCTCTTCTGAAGAAGAGCAAAGAAGAATTACCCATTTAATTGTTAAACAACATTGGGGTTCTTCATTTTGAGCATGATGAACTAGAGTTGGCTCAACAAAATTTTATGGAGGCATTAGGAAATGATGTTCTACCTCTACATAAATCTCTATGGTCAATTTTGTGCATTTTTTACTTGTAGGATTCTCACAATTAGTGAAAAAGGTAGTGCTCATGAAGGAATGGAAAAGATGCATAGAGCCTTTGAATTATACCTATACTATGTAATGGCATTGAATTATTTAGAAAGCCATTTTTTCTTCATAGGGTAGCATTTTCTTATGGAATAGTTGACTAAGATAGCTCTTATTTCAACTGACCACCCTCTCATGAAATATCATTCATATTATAATCTTGCATGATATTATCATAATAAATGTGATTATGAAACAACTAGCTGCTACTACATGGCATTAGTCAAGGAAAGCTAGAGGCCACATGATTTTGTGGATAGGTTCAATTGAAGCTGGGATATCTTAAGAGTTTTCTCTCAAATTTTGAAAAGGTTCTTGAGGTCCACCTTGAGAACTATGAGATCTTAAAAGCTATTGGCTATATATATGCTCAATAAGGGAAGGTTGGAAATTTTAAAAGAGCTCACATAGATCCCACCACGATGCCCCATTCATTTTATCAAGATGGGTAGGTTATTATCATCAGGCTAAATTGCATCCCTTAGATTCTCTTAAGACAACAAAGTCTCTTTTGAAGAAGAGTAGAGAAGAAGTACCCATTCAATTGTTAAACAACATTAGGGTTCTTCATTTTGAGTGTGATGAACTAGATTTGGGTCAACAAACTTTTATGGAGGCATTAGGAAATGACATTTTTAGTTGAATTTGTAAATAAGAGCCTCAATGCTAATTCTACAATTTTTCCCATGCTCTTTAAGGATATGAAATTATTCCATTGACTAGAAGAAGGCGGTGTTTCACCTGAGTTACCATGGGATAAAGTCACAACACTATTTAATCTTGCTAGGTTGTTTGAATAGCTACATGATCTTTGAAAAAGAAAATCTTTTTATATAGGATAATGTTCAAGTTTCTGATTGTGTGGATGCATATACATAGGTCATGACAGGATCGAGAATGAGATCCAGCTTTAAAGCCTAGAATTGATTGGTGATGCATGAAAGATTGGATAAAAACTCATCAAATGCTTTATATATGCCTGGGAAAATGGAATTGAAAGCAAATGACCGGCTTAAAGCAAAGAAACAATTAAAGTTGCACAAAGTGAATCAGATGCAAAGAATTCTTATGTTGACATTTCACTTGGAAATTTGAATTATTTTGTAGCTTTTCATAATGAGAGGAGGAATCCAAAGGTGGAGGCACAACATCTTGAGAAGGCTACAAATTGTATTGTAAGTGTTGGCACAAAGACCCGATGTAAATGTGTTTGTAGCACAGGCAGGGGCATCAAATTTGTTTGCTAGAAGAGTCAATTTGATATTGCCAAATAGGGGTACACACGAATTTGAGAAGTTGCAACAAGAAACATATTTTTTTAGATGCCTGATGTGTGGCTAAATCTAGCACATTTTTTCTTTGCACAAGGACAGTTTGTGCTTGTAGTGAAATGTATCAAAATTGTTTGAGGAAATTCTATTTTGGCATTGACAGCCAAATTTATTATATTTATCTCGAACACATTATGAAGCAGAATCATGGAAAGATTGTAAAACAACATTATTAAGAGTAGTAGATTGTAACTACTATAAGTAGCCAATCTAAAAAGCTATATATTTTGTGTTTAATGTAATGAGGGTTTCAAATTACCTTTGAATTCACTACAAAGGGCCTCACCGACTTGAAATTCATTGTAGTAAACTATGAATTCCTTGACCTTTCCTACCTTTTCAGAAGTCTCCAAGTCCTCTCCAAACAATCTTTATAGCCCATGCAAGTAGCTTCTATAACTCAAAATGCCTCAGTGTAGTTTTTCAGTGCCAAAGCTAAGCCGGTCAATGAATCGCGTGCCCATGCAAGTAGCTGCTAAAACTCAAAATGTGTGCCTCAGTGTAGTTTTCAAATGCCTTGCTAAATGTGAATAATGAATTGCGTACAATACATTCTAGCCAATCATTTACTCAAATATTTTTTAAAAAAATTTCTAATTTGTATTTGCATGACTAACTATTTAGTCATTTTTATTTGTGTGACTAAATAATTTTTTACCTGACAAAAAAATTAGTCATTTATTTATCATTTATAGCTATGATTGCAAAAAAATAGTAGAAATTAGTCATTTTTATTTTTTGTGAATAAAATTTTTAGTCACCTAGTCATTTATTTGCCAAATTCTACTAGTGGATGTTTTAGGATCATTACAATTTCACATAAACCCTTCGGGGGCATGCAATAAGGCTTGTTGGCCAGTTGTATGGTTGAAATCCCTTGTGGTAGGACTATGAACCCTAGATATTCTCCCATGAGGCATATGTTGCATGCAAGATTATTGATTCAATGAGATTTCATGTTTGAATATCAATTTGTTGTGTGGTATTTTCACTATGTTGAATCATTGCTGCATGGTTCAGACTGTTCCTTCTGGAACCCTCCTACCATGATTACACCAAATGTTCTATAAAAACCAAGTCTATTGAAAGAAAACAACCAAGATCTAAATAGAAAGCAACAAGGAAAAAATTTACTCCAGTGAATGTAAATGATGATGAGGTAGATGAAGAAGAAGAGATGAAATCCTATGTATGGAAGAGGAGGAAGAAGGATACCAATAAAGAAGAAGAAGAAGAAGAAGAGATGTCCATTGGAAAATATATTGAAGAGGAAGCAATGAAGTCTCCTCCAGAAACATCTAAACATACATGCCTCTACAACTTAAGGCTACTATCAATGAAATTATAGAACATGATGCACTGAAAGAGGTTATTGATATTTTTGATGTGATGCCCCCTACTAATAAGGTCATAATTGAGAAAGAAATAATCATGTACATGAGCAGCTTCAATATGGTTCTAAATGAAATCATTGATCAAATTTCGACAAGCTTGGTAGATGTGCTAAGTAAAAAAAGGAATGAATATGTTGTAGAAGAATCAAGGATGAGGCAACTTGCATTAGAAAAGGTTGATGTATCCATTTCCCATGAAGAAAGGGTCAAATTGTCTTAATATCAAGCACAAAAAATTAGACTCAAACAAAGAATAAATGTTCTAATGGGGAATGATAAAGATGAAATAACAAGGATGGAGAATGAAATTGAAGAAAAAATAATAAATATTTTGGAAGGATTAAAGAATGTTGAAATCATTTGTGATCAAGATCCTCTAGATACTTCAGATATACCTGATGTGTGTACATCAACTTTTGAGGATAATATGAGAAAATGATGTGGCAGTTGAGAATGTCAAACTGAATAAAGAGACTACTCCTCTGAAGAATAATAGTGCACAAGGTGTAGAGGATTTGAGTAAAATGTGTGTCTCACTTCTGAAGAACACTAAATCTAATAAAGAACATAATGTGTCTCCCCTGAAGAAAGCTGATAAAGAAATGAAAGAAATTTCTAGATAGAAAGAAGGAAAAGATGTTTCCAGTGTACACAAGGTGCAAGAAGTCTTTGATATGGAGATAGAAAAAGAAGGGGAGAAAGAGGAAAAATAAAATATTGAGCAAAAGAAAGAAGAAAGTCCTGATAAATTTCTAGATGCAAAAGTAAAATTAGCTGAGAAGCAAGATGCTTCTATGGATATAAGTCAGTGTTCTTCATCTACAAACTCTTTCAAAGATCTTCCAGGGATGCAAATGCAGTTCCAACCTATGATGGTACCTCAACTTCTACAAATTCCAACACATAAGGGACAAATTTACTTAGAAAACATCTCCCCCTCCATAAGCTATGATTTGGTGATGCTTTGCATGCCTCCGCAAGAAAAGAAATACTACAAGAACATACAAAGAAGAGATTTGATGAGAGAATCAAGACTATTTAGGAAGGTCTACTAGAAGTAAGCATTGATGTCTCTATACCTTCAAAACAAAAGATAAATATCTTAATGGATTCTTTCAAAGATCACTCCTCTCACCTAGAGCAAAAGGTAGAACAAGAAGCCTTGAGAAAAATAAAAGACAAGAGATTGGGTGAAGCTTCAGACCAGTGTGCTAATGCACATAGTAAATTACAAGAGAATGTAGAAATGTTTAAAGATTGTGTAAATGAAGCAAATTCTCCTTATCAATTCTATCTAAAATTTCCAAGCTCCACCAAGGACATCAAAAGTTAGATTGACTCTATTGAGTCACAAATTACACAATTGGCCAATACATATTATGTATCAAGAGATATGTATGGATCCACTAGGGCACAAATTGAAAGTCTTCATGTACAATTGATATTGCTTTTGGATCAAAGAGAATAGATAAAGAAACAATTATGTCTACTAAGTGAAGCAGCCAATGTGTGGCTAACATCATTGCTTGGATTATTGGTCAAAGCAGGGAAAGTGGGCTAGAAAATGAAAACTCCTAGAAAATTGAATGAGGTTGAAGAATTGTGCGTAGAATTTGAATGCCAAAATAACATTCTTTCTTTAGAAAAAGCAGATTGGGTTGCAACTTTGGTGCAACTCAAGGAGATTCACAAGAAAATTCTACCTTCTAAGGAAGGTACACATATATAATCAAGACAATATTTGGTCTTTGCGGATTACTACAATATCTTTTGGTTTTTGCTCTATACATAGCACCAGTTTTTGTGGCTTTTCCATCTCAAGGGGAGTTTTGGTTTTAGAATTCATGTAAGGGGGAGTATATAGTAAGGGTGAGTTCATACATCTTTGAAATATTGTAAATAGATGATATTTATGTCCTTTTCCCTTGATGTCAAAGGGGAAGAGAAGCATATGTGTGTTGTCATCAATGAAAAATGGGAGATTATTGGCAATAAGTGTTACCATTGATGTCAACCTAATATTTTTTTATCATTGATGTCAAATATGATGTTGAAGTATGTACACTCTTTGGAGATAGTTGTCATGTTGTGATATCAGCTGTAGTAAGTCTGCAGGGCTACACAAGGAAGAATAATGACCAGTGTCTTAACTAAGTATGAAAAAAGGATGATACTCATGTTCTGATGTGTCCATAATATGTCTACATTGATATAATCATAGGTTAATGTATCACACACAAAGATATGTTGCAAAATTTGTGCTAAAGCACTCACATGGAAGACTCTATGGTAGATTCATAATATGGTGATCCACATTTTTCTACAAAGAAGTTTTTTTTCTTGTGGTTATGAAGGAAATATAATTGTGTTGTAAAGGTGCCACATCCAAGAAATCATGTCATCACACTTTATGCAGTAAAAGTTACAAGCAACAATGTTCTAGTATGAACCTTGACAGAGGAAAGCAATGACAGAAGCCTAGTGGAATGATCCACATTCTTCCAAAAATGAAGGGATGATATTGTAGTTTTGTAAATATTATTTGCAATGATAAAAGAAAACTACTTGGTAGTATCATGTGTTGTGTTGGTCTGCAAGTTCAGTTTTTAAATAACAATGTGCTACAGTCTATTTAGACTGCTCTGTTTTTGCATACTCAATGGGTTTCTCCTCTTGCACCAATGCATTATGATCAAATACTTCAAGAAAAAGTTGAATGAATATTGTGCATGATCTACAAAAGCTACATCTCAATCCACATAACAATTTTGGTATCTCCCTAGCTATGTGAAGTCAAACAATGACAGTGTTGATGACTTGATACTGCTTGTGCCAACATGAATTTTTTTATTCTTTTTGGTTGATCCTATTCAATTAATATTATCTTCAAGAATGTATTGTGATACATTTGGTACCCTGACATAGTGTATGATGATCCACAACTAAATCTCTTTTATTTTGGATGTATAAATTTTTAAAGCGACCCATGCAATATCAATTGTTCCAT
>VDFB02145251.1:0-48669 GCA_007258455.2 Sequoia sempervirens
ATGCTTACATTGTTCGATGTCATGGCCATTTTGGAAATGAAAATGGCAATAAGCATTTGGTTTAAAGGTAGGTGGTAAAGGCTTGGTTGTATCAAGTGGTTTAACGATAGGCAAAGTGATCATTTATTGTTGGAGTAAATGGTTCATTGTATTAGGAAGGGTATTAGGTAAGGAAGAAAATTGTCTCTCCAGGTCCCTATATGTATAAGGCATCGTTGCTTTAACAACTACCACTTGATTTTGAACAAGTTGGGTTTGTGGTTGAGGAGGCATATTGAACTGTGAAAAAGCCTTTGTTTGGTTTTCTAAAGTTTTGTGCATTAATTTGATTGTTTTGCTTAGACTTCTTAGCTTGGTTAGAAGTGGACTTTGAATCACGACTGGAAATTGAGTTATGATAGTCACATAGGGTTGTGCATAAGTGCATGAACAAAGGGAATTTCATCATTGTTAACTTGTCCTGAAGGTTTGTGTGCAAGTTTTTTTATAAACATCTTCTGCAGATCTAAATCAAGAATTTTGACATCAACTTGAGCATACAATGACTAATAACGTAAAATGAAGTCAGTTACTTTTTCATCGACATTTTGTCTACAATGCATTAGATCAACCATTTTATTTTTTAGGAGTCATATGGACTTTGAAATGACTTAAAAAGGAATCCACAAGTTCATTAAATGATCGGATTGAATGATTAGGTAAGTTGGAAAACTACTCCAATGCAGCGTCCTTTAAGGTTTGAGGAAAAAGTTTAGCTAATAATTTGTCTCCAAAAACAAAATCACTGCATAAATTTGTATAACCATTGACATGGTTAATAGGGTCTCCTTTTTCTCCATATTTATCAAACCTAGGCATTTCAATTCCTTGTAGCATATGAGTACTTAAGATTTCAAGGGATAATGAACTACTACGAACATGATATGAAGGTGGAGCATTTTGACTTTGGCTAATGGTGAAAATTTGTTGTTGCATGGATGAAACGGTATTAAAGAGTTGTGTAATGATGGGATTGGTGTAAGTGGTATGAGATGGAAGGGAAAATGGTGATGGGGTGTATGTAATGTTAAGGGAAGTGAAAGGGACACTAAGAGGGCTGAATGTGGAAGAAGGAATATTCGATGCCACAAAAGAACTAGGAATGCTAGTTGGAATTGCTAAAGAAGGAGCCACATGACTAACCTGTTGCATAGTTGTTGCAACCTGAGGAGTGGTATAAGTTGGTATGGATGCTATGGTTGAAGGAGGAGGAATGTGAGATCCTCCTTGACTTACAACAATGTTTGTTGGTTGGATTGTGGAAGGAATATTTTTGTTGTATATCTCAGCAATTCTCTTCATAACTTGTAAGTCATCATCACTTTCAATCAATTGATGAAGGTTTTGTATGGATGGTATGGCAGTGGTAGAAATGTAAGTCTTGTTGTAAGTGTGCAAAATCCTCAAGAATACTAATGACTTTGTCTTACAGTATGGAATTATTTTGTCTGTCAACATTCATTGGATGGAAAGGTGGAGGCATAGAAGTGGTATTGTCCATGCCTAATGCACCATTTTCCATAGTAGGAGTAGGAGCTCTTGAGATCCCAAGGTCCACTACAAAAGTGTTATCGCAGGAAGCCATGAGTCTAGAACTTCATCTCACTAAAGTATTATCAATGGGGCACCAAACACTCATACAAGTACCACAAGAGATAGGGTGGATGCAAAAGTAATGCAATATAGGGAAAATAAAATGCAAAAAGCAATAATTCTATAAATTGAAAGAGAGACGCAGTACCAAAAAATAAAAGTACAAAAAATACCCAGAAATTACTAGAAAATACAGTTTAAAATATGCAAGAGGACTAAGTCGCCCAGGGTGGTGATTTAGTCCTACTGATGTTTTTTCAAAAAATTTAACTACAATTCTATGTCTTTTAGATTCAAAAATGCAACTACAGTATGTAAATGCGGAGTTTTTCTATTTTTCAATGCAAAAATGATCCAAGAGTGCAAGCTAATATGAACTTTTTCAGTAATGCAATTGAAAACTCTAGGATGCACTTTAACCAATGCAAGATACAATGTAAGTGAAACCAAGTATGCTATTGAAAATAAGAAAGGAATAATGTTCAAAAGAGGCAGGTTCACCAAAATGTAAACAATGATTTTGGTTTTACCCCCTCACAATGCTTTGTTCCTCCTAGGGCTTTTCACCTAAAAGGAAAAGGGGATTGGATGGGTGACCAAAATGCAAGGGTTTACACTCAATAATAATGTTAATGAGATGTATTATGCCTAATTAAGATGTCCTACTGCTCTGATTTGAAATTGAAATTATTTAATGATGTAAAACTATAAAAATGTGAAATGTTGGAAAACACAATGTGATATGCAGAAATACCTAAGAATATGACTAAATGATGAAATAACAAAAAAAAATGAAAGAGATGCACCTAGAATCATAAGTTTGATGTTGGAAGATTCTAGAATCTTGATAAATTTCACTAGAATGTTGAATAAGACACTTAGGCCAGTCTAGGCGACTTAGTCCCAGTTTTCAGAAACTTTGTCGGAATGGGAATCTGTCAAATGGGTATCCAAAAATGTAAAAATCAGTTTTCAGGCCCAAAAGCAGGACTAATTCACCCCTGGTGATGACTTAGTCCTCCTACAAATTTTGAGAAATTCAGAACGAAATCTTGTAGTCTCAAGTCTGCACTTCCTTTTCTAACAGATGTTTGCACTTAATTATGTAGGAAACGGGGCAAAAAGTCTCTCCAAGCTTGAAATAAGGTGATGTTGACTTGATTGAATTTAGGAACTTTTTTATCACTTTTCAACACCTATTGCTTGAAAAATATGCATACAAAAGTCAATGCAAAAAGGGAAAAATGGTTTAGGGGTTTGCCTTGGTCAAACCCAACTTTGGTAATCAAACCCTAAACAATGAAATGAGATGAAAAGAGAGTGATAAATAGATAACATGCAAATTTCATAAAATTACCACACCATTGATACTCAGATATGAAGATGTGCAATGAAGAACTCCAATAACTTGACTTGATAATGCTTGAATGTTTAATGAGTGCGAGAGATTGTATGTGATTTGGAGATAGATGATTGTAGGAGATAGGAGAAGATGTAAAATGAGGTGAAAAACCCTTATTTATACTTGATTTTACTAAAATTTCCTAAAAGTAACACATCACAGGTCAACCTCAAGGGTTAGAGGATAAAATCCTGCTAGAAATTTGAAATAATTTTTAGTTTTGTGCCAAAAAGGACTAAGTCACCCCTATTGGTGACTTGGTCCCACTTAAGCAATTTAAGTGGGTGTCAAGAATTTTGGGGCATTAAAAGTTCTCCAATGGGAATATCCTTAAAAACACACTTTAAAATGGATGAAAAGCGTATTAAGGGGTCATTTAAACATGAGAAAGGGTTGAATTAGTGAAATTAAGCCTAGAAAAGAGTGAAATCTTGTTACAAGACTTTACAACACTTCAAAATAGGACTTAATAAGTGATAAAAAGGTGATTTTTAGGTGAATTGTAATGAGTGGAGTCTAGAAAAGTGTATAATTTTTTTACAACACTTCACAACATCTTCACAAGACATCATAATTTGAATGTTTAAGCCCTAATGTGAATGTTTTGACCATATTACAACATTATGCCTAGGAAAAATCAAGCCAAAGCCCATTAGAAAGGCTGAAGTGAGCATAAAAATGTCAACTATACATTTTTTGGCGACACAAGATCATACCAGGAACTCTGTGCCAAACCTATTGAACCACCATCTTGTCCCCACAAAAAATCCTATGATTCCTTTGCAGCCAAATTTACCAAAGGATGAAAGTAGGATCAATACACCACATGATCTGGAGGAAAGAAGCTTGAGAAGGTCTTCAGGTAGACTAGTCCAGAACTCAACCGGGGAAGAAGCATGAATACAAGGATGTTTCCAAACACCCCACCATAAATGCAAAAGTAGCATAGAATAAGAACAACAAAAAAATAAATGGGAAGAATCCTCCTCACTACAACCACACAAGACACAAATAGAGGGGCCCTGAAATCCCCGCTTCCGAATATTATCCCAAGTCAAACATCTATTCCAAGCTAGAGTCCGCACAAAACTTGTTCCACACCTATTTCCACCAAGGGGCCTCCACCCTACCAAACTTACGAGCCAAAAACTCTTGGGACCCACTAGCCATAGTGAAAGCATGCTTTGGATTCGAGCTCCAAGGAAGAATATCCTTATGCCTAAGGGAGCTACATTGTCTACCACCCAAAATATTTTGAAGCTTAGCACAATCCTCCTCCATCCCAACCACATGCCATTCACAAGGCTCCTTCCACCTATCCACCTCCATTTACCCACATGGATAAGAAGTCCTAAAATAAATCACCTTTGACCAACCAACCTCCAGGAAGCGCCAGAAAAGATTCATCAAATTAGGATATTGGCACAAAATGGGAGGAAAATTGTCCCAAGAATCTTACCAAAAGAGGGTCTCTGATCTTAGTCATACCCATCAAAGTAGTATCATCCACAAATTGTAGGTGAGATTGAGGAGGAAAACTATTTCCCCACACCCAACCTTGAATAAAACCCAACTCCACATTATGTTTCACCAATCTTCCCAGACCTTAAGCAAGAAGAATAAATAAATAAGTAGAGAGAGGACCCCCTTGACGAAGGCTTCTAGAAGAACTCAAAAGAGAGGAAGGCTCACCATTTATCAGCACTGAGAAAGAAGTGGAAGTAACATAGGACATAACCCACTGGACCCACTCTTCAGCAAAGCCAAACACAATAAGAATTTTTTTGCAAGAAGGACCACTTAACTCTATCATATTCCTTTGTCATATCTAGCTTGATGAACATAGCCTTTTCTTTCGAGGTTGCCATAGAATGAATGGTTTCAGTAGCAATGACCAACCCATAAAAAAAAATGATCTTCCACAAAACCACTTTATTCCTCAGAGATAAGCCATCTAAGCCATCACTTCATCCTTTTAGTAATCAACTTGGAAATGATTTTATAAACTACATTACAAAGAGAAATAGGTCAAAATTGACTCAGCCGATCCACCCCCTCACATTTGGGAATGAGAGAAAGGTAGAGTTCCAAGCCCACAACATCTGCTTATTCCTCTGAGACTTACAGACCACCTCTAATAGATCCAGCGTAATGATATCCCAAAATTCTTGATAAAATTCAATCGAAAAGCCATCATGACTTGGGGCTTTCCCTTTCTTCATCTGGAAAATACTAGCCTCCAATTCCTCCAACGAGATATGACCCAAAACATGTTGATTCATCTCCCTAGTAACCAAGTAGGGAATACAAGATAAAACTTGGTTTTCTTCTACCAAACCATCCTAAGAATCCTCTCTAAATAAAGAAGCAAAGAACTAAGAAGCTTCTCCAGACATATCTTTCCAAGAAGATAAATGCTCTCCCCTGCCATTCACAAGAACAGGCATAGAATTCCCATGTCTCTTGGCTTTCACTGAATTGAAGAAGAAAGTAATGTTTTTTTCCCCCTCTTGTAACCACTCAATGCAAGCCTTTTGTTTCCAATAAATTTCCTCATGTAGCTCAAACTCCTCCAAAGCTTTCAAATCCCTTGCCTCCTCCCTGAGTAAATCCTCTGAAAGACCAAGCTCCTTGATCTCTCGAGTGATGACATCCAAGTCTGCTTGAGTAACAACCTTACCATGAAAGATAGTTCCAAAGCACTTCATGTTCCACTGCTTGAGTTGATATTTAACATATTGCAACCATTTGGAAAAAGAATACATAGTAGTTCCATGAGCAGGCCTTCCCATTTGCCACCAATCAGTCATATGCACCTGCAAAGAAGAATCTCTTAACCACATAAGCTAGAACTTGAAAGAGGGGGGACAAGCAACATGAACTGAAGTAGTAGATAACTTAATAGGCCAGTGATCTAAGCCCCTCCAATCCAAAATTTTAGAGCTAGTAAACCACAAACTACCAATTCAAGAACAAGAAACCAAAAAATGGTCAAGTCTCTCAAAAATACAATTCTCTCCCATTCTTCTATTGTTCTAGGTAAACTGACCATTATGGGGCTTAATGTCAACCAAACTCAAGGTATAAATGTTATCACGAATAAGGAAAGCAAAAGGCTCCAACCTCGCAATACCACCCTTCTTCTCATTCAACTCAATAATAGCATTAAAATCACCCATGATAATCCAAGGGAAAAAAGGAGCAAGGCTCCGAATGAAATTGATATGAGACCACAATAACTGCTTACCAAAAAAATTAGTAGGCACATAGATGTTTGAAAGAATAATAGTTTCCTCAACTTTAGGCTTGAAGCAACCACCAAAATCAAATACTTGGAGGACATCCACCAAAGAGGATGAACCTTCAAAGGGTTCCACAAGCAAGCCACAACCCCTGCATTACCATGAGCCCCAATACACTTGCAGTCACCCTGACCCCACAACTTCGGTAACAAACCAACCATACTTTCAATAAATAACTTAGTATCCTACAAAAAAAGAACATTCAAAGAATGTATTCTTACCAATTCATGAACAAATTTTTATCAAGGGCCACTATTCAGACTCCTTACATTCCAAGAAAGGGTGATCATTTCGGAGGGTTAGAAAAATGGGAACCTAGGGTCTTAACAGATCCAGACTCCACCAAAGTCTCCCTCATCATCTTTAACTTTTCTAAGTCTTTCTTCCTTCCAACCTTGGAAGAATTCTCAGCAGCCCCTTTCTTTTGGTCTTTCTAAAAAAGTCCCAATGAAGGAGAGGCCTTGATGCCTTTAACCGAATCAAACCCCACTTTCACCAATGGATTACCCCCATTTTCTCATCCGCAAGAATCTTTGAGATCCCATGAACCACCAAACTCAAATCCATCTCCATTTGCAAATCACCAACCTCCTATGAAGTCTGGTTGTAATCTAGAATAATTCCCTCTTGAATCTCTTCCAAACACCTCGAAAACCATGAGAAGAAGATGGCTAAATATTTGAACTCTGATGCTCCTCCTTCCTTTGAAATGATAGCCTTCTCCAAAAATTTTGATTCTAGTATATGCATGGGCTTATTAGAAAGATTTTGCAATCCTTCCTCATATTCTGTTGAATGCATGATTGAATGCAACTCCTTGTCCTTCAAATATTTGAACTCTGATGCTCCTCCTTCCTTTGAAATGATAGCCTTCTCCAAAAATTTTGATTCTAGTATATGCATGGGCTTATTAGAAAGATTTTGCAATCCTTCCTCATATTCTGTTGAATGCATGATTGAATGCAACTCCTTGTCCTTCAAATATTTGATCAAGCAACCCTCCTTGGACATTGAAGGTGTCCAAACAATAGTCTTTTGCTTGTTGGAGCTTGAAGTCATGGTCCTCTAGTTGAGGATATTGTACAAGAGCTGTCACCTTTGCATATAAGAACCTCTTCCTTTGGATCTGTTGTTTTGGGGGGGGTTCTAAAATAATAAAATAGGGAATTTATAAAATAATAAACCTAAACAGCTTTCCAAACTAATTTTTCTTTTGACCTATTGTCACTAGATCATCAACAACTCCCTAATGACACCTTTCCCTGACAATGACGACAAAAATTATGAGTGTCATTGCATTCCTCATCATTTAATTATAAATGTTAATCCAGGGTGGCGTACATGGCAATATGCAAGAGGGATAAGAAATCATTTGCATGACATTCTTTTTTATACAAATGGAATTTAAAGACAATGCATGAAAGAAATTTTTGGAATCAAATCTAATCTAAGAACTTGAAAATGAAATGTTAGAATTAAATCGACTGTAAGAAACTTGTAAAAGGAAATACTGGAAATGTAAAGAGTTAGAAATGAAATGACTACTAAGAATGAAACTACAAAACAACTACTATTTCTAAAAACTGTATTCTATTATTTTATAAAACTCTTCCCCATTTGATTCCTTGATTACAATGAATTTATAGAGTTCCTATCTTCAACTAATCTCAAAGATGAGCCTTAATTGTTGTGCAACAACTTGCTAGAAGATAGGAACATGTGTTGAGGGAAAAATGTGAGTCTTTCCTTCATCTTGTTGAGTCAATCTTCTTTGGTCGTCCAAAAATTTTTTGCCTATTTTGTAGCCTCTAAAAAAGCTCCAAAAAGACATTTGACTGCTAAAAAAGTCATGTCTTTCCCTTGTGCATCATTAAATTTCATAAAACAACTCCTAGATGCTTACAAAAATGTTCAAAATACCCAAAATTATCTCATAGATATGCTCCATTTGTTTGCACAACCCAACAACATGCTTTCATGCTTGGAACTACCCCCTAGATGCTCTCAACTGTTATCCCTTAACTACTCATAGAAGCCCAAATTGCTCAACCTCTTCATAAATGATCCTTCACTTAGTTTCGATAATTTTAGAGCATAGAAGCAAATGAATGAACAAATTTTGAAAATTATGGAGCATGGAAGAAGATCTCTAAAGCATCAGACTGGTGAAGTTTTCTCTCAAACCACAAACTAAGTTTTCATAAAATTAATGAGTTTTTTTTCCTTCTTGTCTTCAAATTTTTGTCTAAAACTCTCAAGAACCCAGATTGTAATTTTTAAGATATGATGAAATCTTTGACTGCTACAACTGAAAATCTCTTACTTTCCTCATCATATCCAGTCTTGATAAACTTCATAATTAAGAAAAATACATGCTTTTATTTGGCTAATAGATAAGACATTTTTTTGTCTCATCACAAAGCACCAACCTCCTACGAATTCTGGTTGTAATCTAGAATAATTCCCTCTTGAACCTCTTCCAAACACCCTGATCCATAAACATCAAACCCAGATTAACCTCCTGCTGACTGAGATCATCCAAAACCTCGAACCTATTAAAGGTATCACCTTCTCGACACTCCTTTAGATTCCTTGTTTGACTTGGGTTCCTATTACGAGCCTTAACAAGAATAAAACCCTCTGCACCAATTGTCACACAAGGAATGGGCCCTTGCCTTTGTCGACCTTAGGAGGGTTACGGGGAGGTTGAGTAGTCTGACACTCAAAAGATTTAGACTTTTGGCATCTTCTCTGTAGATGGCCATATTCATGGCATAGACGACAACAAAAGGGAAATGTCTCATAATCTAGTTGTTGCACCCAAGAATATGAACCCACACAAATTTCCAAAGAATCTGGAAGAGGGTTACTTAAATCCATCTCAACACAAATGTGAGAAAATTTGATTACCTTTCTATCCTGAGTTTGCTAAGAAGGACCCACTAGTTTCCCCAGCAGCGAAGAAACCCTAAGCAATATGTCATTGTGCCAACATTCAACTAGAAATCTAGGGAGATACACCCACACTAGAACCCGATTTGGGAGCTCCTCTGAAGGATCAAAACCCGCATGCCAAGGTTTGATAAATAGACCAATTTAGTTGTGGAAATAAGGCCCACCTTTGAAAACTCTATTGTGATCTGCCATGCAATTAAAGGTCACCATGAAGTAACTATTTTCCAATAGCATTATTTCCATCTCACCCTTCAGATACCAAGTCTGGTGAGCCCACGACTCCAAAAATTGGATTGAAACCCTCATTCCTAAGAATTTGTAGAGAAAAGCATGCTTTGAGTAATATTCAATATCCTTTATAATTGATTCTGGTTGAATTACTAACACTTGCCTATCTTTGGTATGCTCCAGGCATCCATTTATCTTTGAGATACGAGAACCTTCATATGGCACAAATCCTCCATTACTTGAATCATTTGAAAAAAAATTATTATCAAAAACTATCAATGAGTAATTTGGAGAGGAAGCCCCAAATGCAGCACCAAAATCCAATGGAGATTTGACCCTTCATGTCTCCCTCAGAGCCATAATCGAGAGGACAAAACACCCTCAACCCCCCTCTGAGGTAGAAGAGAACAAAGCCAACAAGTCAAAAAGAAAGGGTGGCACCCAATGCAAAGAAAGCAAGCCCGCACATGAACCAACTAAACACCCACGCTTCAGCCAAGACAGACCACATAGCAACAAAGAAGAAACTATGAAAAAACTAAAGAAAAGTCCTCTAAAACTCCCTCTGAATGCAACACTGAACAAGAACTGAAGACAGGCATGCATAGAAAGAAAGAGAATGTAGTCATCACCTCACAAGCCGCAGGCTGCAAAGCCCTTAGAAGTGTCGCCTCCCAACATCGCTCAATGCCCCCAATTTCCATTTATTAATTAACATATTATTATTAATTTTATATTTCAATTGTGTCTACTGATAATTTTTACATGTACTCAATGATTCATCATTCAACTCAATGCTTAATACCATATTAACAATAGTAGCATATACAACATTAGCAATCATTTAATGTGTATCTAGTAGTACAAACTAGAGTTTTTCTTGAATTGAGCAAATAAATAATACAGATAATTTGAACACATTAATGAATTTTATTTTTGCTTTAATTTTTAAATGAACGAATACATAGAGGCAATGCAAAATCTTTCTCAAAGACAACTCTGCATAGAGTTAAGTTGGAAATTCATATTATCAAATCATTCTATCAGATTTTGTAGCATGCTCTACTGTTCATTTGATGGAAGTGCCATTTGGTGTAACTGGTAGTGTTTGACTTGAAAATTTGTTAACAATTCATGATTGAAATTGGAACTTGACTTGAATGTTTCAATAAAATTTGCAATCAAGGTTATCAGTGGTTGATGAGATCCAAATAGTTCACCTCATCTAGGTTTTGAGGAAACTAGTCCAAATCAAAATCCCTTGTTGATGAGCACATAGTTATATTGAGAGAGGGTTGAATCAGAATAAAAATAATATTTTACCTTTTCAAACATAATACCATATTTAAAACTTCATCTATAACAATAACATCATTTTCTTAACATCAATAGTCATGCACATGAGAAGAACACAATAACACATACTATTTACATGGAAACCCTTGCAGGAGAAAACCATAACATAATAATTCTTTTATATGAATTCTTCTTTTTACAAATTTTGTAGGCACCAAACCCTCATTCAATTTGTGAGTGCCAACTCCCACAACTAGATTCATAGGCACCAACCTACTAGAGGCACCAATATCTCCTTTAAGAAGCACCAACTTCCAAAGCGAAGTATCACCATCTAAGTTTCTTCTTTAGTGGATGATAACCGTTACAATCTTTATTCTTTCACACTATGATTCCCCTCTTTCTAATGACTTAAATGTACTTACATATGCTTGCATATTCTTTTTGTGATTAAATTTATCTACCTATCCTAAATGATGCAAAACATAATACAAAAGAAATCAAACAACACTTCAACACCTCAAGATTGGGCTACGTTGAACTCAAACAAAATAAAGATAAGAAATAGTAGATTTATACCTTGTATGAGTTGCTCCTTGATTGGCCCTTTGATAGTTGATAAATGTATGCTCCTTGATGGAAAGAGTGCTAAAAATGGATGCAAAATGATCTAGATGGTATGGGGATTCAAATGAGAGATGTGGTTATTTTGATGGATGATCAGAATGGATGCAAGAGCTTGAGGATTCAACAATGGTGGATGAGAGTATGAGAGTATGAGATTTTAAGTTGTTGAATAGCTTGAATACTTGAATGTGTTATGAGAAAATGAAGCCAAAAATCCTCTATTTTAGGGGAAAGGCCTCTAGGAATTTGAACGGTCAAGATTTTTCCATTATGGGAAAGATGAAGGGTTGTGGTGATTTGAGGAGTCACAAGCCCTCACATCTTTCCATGTGGAGGATGAGATTTCACAAGGACAAGTGAGGTGGAAAAGGCACATGTGAGGTGGAGGTACTTGCAAGTACCTTGGGATGAGAGAAGATTTCCTTAAAAAAGAATTTTGTGTTCCCATATGGGAGGAAAGTGACATATGAGGAATTTTAGTATTCCTCAAAGATCTCCATGGGGAAGAGAGAAGTGGTTGGGGAAATAAATATGAATTTTAAATTCACATGATTGGGAGTACCTTGGGGATAAAACAAGGTTCTCAAAAGGGTAAGTACTTGTCCACATGTGAGTGATGTGACAAGTGAGGAGTTTTATAACTCCTAACAACTTGCATGGGGAAGAGGAGAGTCTTAGAGGGATAAATGTGAATTTTTAATTCACATGGGGAAGAGAGTCTAGGCTAAATGTTGAAATTGTGAAGGTTGACCATGAAGGTATGCTAAATGTAGAAAGGGGATTAGATTAAGGTTGTGAAAATAGGTGATTAAGAAGATTAATGGAAGATTATAAGCAAGTTGGAAGATGTGGAGGATGTGACATTAATCCTGATTAAGGGTGTGCACATCCTAATCAAGGATTAGTTAGACTAATCTAGACTAGAAGAGGATTATGGAGGATGTGACATGTGAGGAATTAAATAAATATCTTATTTATTTAATTCTTTGAGGAAAAAAGGGGATAAAAGGTAAGGTATCTAATTATTTAACTAGATACCTTAGGGATTTAGAGGACTTTAAGGGTATTAATTAAATAATAGTAATATTACTTAATTAATGCAAGTAAGAGGATATTTAGACAAAAAGGGATAAATTTGGACAAATATACGTGTCCAAATTTAGGTGTCTACACTTTCCACATACATGTGTCTCATAAAACTCTCTCTAATATGCTTCATAATTTTGCTCCAAAATATTCTTTATCTTTGCATAAAACCCTCTTCAGAAATCTACATAAATACGTCTTCATAAATCTGCCATAAATACTTCATAAATCTAATTGCAAATATCCCATAAGATTTCTTACAATCTCTTCATCCAATCTGCAAATTAACTATTTATAATCTTCTCTTCATTTGCTGGTGTTTTTGATATATTGTTTGTTCTTCACACACAAAACTTTTCCAATTGAATGATTTTCCTTTATATCTTTAATGATTCTATGAATGGATGCAACTCTTTGAAATGGATATAACCATTTGAATAGTCATGTCTTTCACTAACAAAATTTCCTTAACTTCTTACAATCTCCTTATATAATTTGTAAATATATAATTTGTAAATATACTCTTCATGGATCTATTGTTATACTCAAGAAAATTTTGCTCTTATATGAACTAATTTCTCATATATGTATTTTAATAATCTTCTTTTTATTCTACACACAAAATGTTGTATATCTGCTCTTCTATTATTTATTATTCATGCAACATATATATATTCTTCCTTCATAATTCTACTCGCTCATACATTCCTTTAATGTGCATATATGATATTATTTTTACTCTTCACTGCTTCACACACCTTTTCAACACTTCTCACAATCTCTATATGTATTTTCATCAAGAGTGGTGACCCTTTGAAACACATCCTCTTTACAAAGAGAGGAAACCCTTACTAAATATTATTTTGTTGTGTTGACTTCAAGCATTGCCTTTTATCATTCTAATAAACCATAGCCTTCACATAATTAACAAATATTTATTATCTTATGAGTTGGCACCTCTTAATAAAGTTTTTTGTCTTCTTTAGTCATTTTTCTCATTTTCTTAATTTTGTCTTATGTGACTTTATATTTTCCCTAAAATCCATCACACCCTTCATTTGTTGCATAAAATTTGACTAATATAATAATTAACTTGGATTGCCTTTAAAATATATATGAACTTTTACTCAATGTTCTTTATATGCTAATTGCTTCCAATAATAACATCATCAATGCTTTATTAATCTGTAAACACTGCCTTTGTAATTTCTATTAATCGTTGTTGTTGCTATTTGGAATATAATTGTTTCTTTTTCTTTTATAATTTTATTATACTTTGGTTATTAACATTAATAATATTTATTATTTTTTGTCTTTGTTAACTATCTTCATCATTGTCTTCAATCACTTGAGCAGTACCATGAAATCAACCACAATAAAACTAATTCATCTTTAATTTTAGCCTCAAACAATTATTGAAATATATTTAGCCAATAGGATTTTATTGTGGTCTTTCCAGTCCACAACCCATTGGCAATCCTATCTCACATGGCCTACAAACTACTTCACAGACTGGTAAACCACCTTCTTTGGTGCTTAGACTGTGTAGGAAGAATTGAAGAGCAACTACTATGACAAGCGCTCTACATAATGAGAGTAGTTTTGGATGAGTTACTTGATTGTTGTGTGCTTTGCAAGCATGAAATTGTAGGGATTGTAACAAAAGTAAACAATACTATGATAGTTGGAGTTGGGTGCATGGTGCGCAACTGCCATAACTGTGATAGTTGTGAAAAGGGGGTAGAGCAATATTGTGACAAAGTTATCTTTACCTACAATAGTACAACTGTGAATGGTTCTGCCACATTTGGGGGATACCCATCTTTAATGGTCAGCGACCAGAAGCAGGTTAACTTAATCAAATTTATAATCTCATCTTTAATTAGTGTAGTTGTTGTCTCAGCCAGTATAGAATGACTTGATTGCCTCTATTTGCAGGTATGATTGCGGGATATGCAAAGAAAAAGGAGATAATGGTTGTCTTTAATGGTCTGAGGTTACTTTTGAAGATGAGCAAGGAGGACGTGGAGCCAAGACAGCGCCCTCATTGAATGAAAATACAATTCATACACTCCATCATCCAAACACTCCACTATGCATACCATTTTTTCAGTCTAATCTCATTAATACTAAATCGAGCAGATATCTTTTATGACAGGGATATCACCTACCCTCCATCACCGCCTCCTATAAATAGATTATGTTGTCCATCAATTCACAATAAAATTTGGTTTGAGGCTCATTTTTGTTGCCCACCGTCGTTGCCACCTAGGAAGATTTGGTGTAGATAAATAGACAATCTAGTAGTTGCAGGGCCCAATTTATGCTTGAGGTAAGTCACTTTCTAGGGTTTTAGTTAGTTTTATTTTTCCTTTTCAATTTGTTGTTTTTAATTAGATTCAATCGCAAAAATTCTCTACATGTGAAATCAGGGTAACAAGTAAAATATCAACTTGTTGCTAAATTTGAAATGAAAGATCTTGGTGTAGCTACACACATTCTTGGGATGGAAATTAAAAGAGATAGAGTGAACATAAAGCTATGGGTTGGCCAAAGTAAGTATGTCAACTCAATTTTATAGAAGTTTGATATGCAAGATTGTAGACCATTGTTTGTTCTTGTTTTAGTTGGAACAAGGTTATCTATGTCAAATTGTACATCCCCATCAGAGATGGAAGACATGAGAAAAGTGCCTTACCAGAGTGCAGCTGTAAGTTTGATGTATGATATGGTTTGTACTAGACCATACATTTCCCAAGTAGTGGGAGTTCTTTCCAGATATGTCTAATCCTAGTAGAGTTCATTAGGATGCAGTTAAAAGAATCTTCAGATATTTGTGAGGCACCTAAAATTTTTCCTTATGTTATCATAGTAATATGATTGGAGATGATATTTCCCTTGATATTTATGGTTATGTGGATTCAAATTGGGCAGGTGATGTTGATAGCAAAAAATCCACTAGTGCTTATGTGTTACTTTATTTGGTGGTGCAATTAGTTGGATGAGTAAGCAATAGGTTGTGGTTGCTTTGTTTACTACTGAAGTAGAGTATATGGTAGCTAATAATGCTTGTAAAGAAGCCATTTTTCTTAAGACTGTGTTCAGATATTGGAATAAAACAAGGTGCAGTGACAATTTATTACGACAGAGTGCAATATGTCTAGCCAAGAACTCAACATTTCATGCCAGGACTAAGAACATTGATGTACAATATCATTTTGTTAGAGACATGGTCGAAGATGGCAGGGTGAAGTTGGTTAAGGTAGATACTTTGATAAATGTTGTTGATTCTTTAACTAAGCCCGTGAGCACAAAGAAGTTTAGATGGTGTTCAGAGACTATGGGCCTTTCGACCCCTAACAATTAAAGAGATGATTTTACACCCTCACATTGCTCTTTCAAGGTGTTTGAAAAGTGAGAGATTTTTTGGGAAAATGTGTTTCAACCTTGCAATTATATACGGTTTATTGTTGATAGGATATATATATATATCCTAGTTACACCAATAGGTGTATACAATGGTAGCAAAGAACAAAATGTGAGTGTGTTAAATTTTTCAAGAAACTCCTAAAATGACTGACATACATTAAATAATGATATATTGTAAATCTAGACCATTCATTATTAGGTTTTAGATTGATAGGATGTATGTATATATATATATATATTTCCTAGTTACACCGATAGGTGTATACAATTGTAGAAAAGAACAAAATGTGAGAGTTAACTTTTTCAGAAAACTCCTAAAATGACTGACATACATTAAATAATGATATATTGTAAATCTAGACCATTCATTATTAGGTTTTAGATATAATGTTGGATATTTTATTGGCTTGTCTTGCCCTAGAATGTAACCCTATTTTATGAGGGTGTTATATTACGGCTGTAGTAGACGGTAATGTATTTTGAGAGTTTGATAGTGCTTATGTTGTCTCTTGATCTTTGAGTGGTGATAATCCTATGAGAAGCTTGCTCTACAAGTATATTGTAATATTTGTGATTTACTATTCATAATATATTGGGCAGCTTTTGAAGTGTGGGGTTTTTCTCCCAAAAGGGTTTTCCCCACATAAATCAATGTGTTGTGGTATGCATGATATTTATATTATATCTATCTAAGTTTCTGTAACTATTAAAGATTTGTAAATTTTTGCATTTTTCTCCTCTCTAGATTAGTGTAGGAATTTATTTTCCTACCTTAGCTTCCTTACATAAAGAATCCCTTGAGAAAGCTCTTCAAGAATCCAAAGTACCAAGCGACATAAACATTAATCAATTCCAAGCTATAATTGGAAATCTTTAATCCATACGACAATTATCATTCACTAATAAGGATCTTCATTTTGAAACACTTGATAATAAACCACTACACATTGAAACCATTTTCCATAAGGATAACATTAAAATAGTCTTAATAGATGGTGGATCTAGACTAAATCTATGTACATTGAAATTAATAAAACAATTAGGTTATTTAGATGATGTCATTGATCCCCACAAGAAAATAACCATAAAAGCGTATGATGATGCTAAAAGAGAAACAAAAGGAACAATTAAGTCACATGTTCAAGTTCGATTGGCCATTATGGAAAAAATATCCTCCTTGGACAACATTGGATACACGCCATGCAAGCCATCCCTTCCACCTACCACCAATGTCTAAAATTCACCCATAATGGAAAAGAAATTACCATTCCCACTAACCCACAACCCTTCCAATATTTTAAAGCATTGAAAGAAAAATACAAAAGCAACTATCATTGTCCTATTAATGATGAAGAATTCACCTCATCTATGTACATTAACCCATGCATTACAACCATCATCAACACCACCTTCCATTTGTAAGGACAAGGTCAAGATAACTAATAAAGAATGTGGAGAATATGGGATTAAATTCCTTTTGCATAGGACAACTCCCTACCTCTCCACGATCATATGGTCGTGCACTTAACTTGAAACCAAAAGAAAATTTCAAAAACTTTAATAAATGGGGATTGTTGGACAAAGAAGATTTGGGCCTCGACATGGATGTTTCCTCATGGTTATATAGAGAAGAAAATGAACTTCCCACCCTTGAGACTCATCGATACCCCCCAAATGGCCACGACTTATGCAAGAATTAGGGATACAAAGGCAAAGGATTGGAAGCACAAGAACAAGGAATCATGGAGCCTATTCAACTTCAAGAATATAAGGACCATCAAGGACTTGGCTTCCTGGCTACTAAATTGGTAACCATAAAACTCCAATGTACTCATGATAAAGGTGGTAAGACTTCTACTAATAAGTGTGTCACCAAAAAATGTATAGTTGACATTTTTATGCTCACTTAAGTCTTTCTAATGGGCTTTGGATTGATTTTTCCTAGGTATAATGTTGTTTAATGTAATCAAGACATTCACATTAGGGCTTAAAACATTCAAATTATGATGTCTTGTGAAGGTATTGTGAAGTGTTGTAAAAAAATTCTACACTTTTCTAGACTATACTCATTACAATTCATCTAAAAATCGCCTTTTTATCACTTATTAAGTCCTATTTTGAAGTGTTGTAAAGTCTTGTAACAATATTTCACATTTTTCTAGGCTTAATTTCACTAATTCAACCCTTTCTCATGTCTAAATGACCCCTTAATACACTTTCCGATCATTTTCAATTGTGTTGTTAAGGATATTCCTGTTGGAAAACTTTTAATGCCCCAAAATTCCCGACACCCACTTAATTTGTTTAAGTGGGACCAAGTCGCCCATAGGGGCAACTTAGTCCTTTTTGGCACAAAACTCAAAATTATTTTAAATTTTTAGTGGAATTTTGTCCTCTAACCCTTGAGGTCGGCCTGTGATGTGTTACTTTCAGGAAATTTTAGTAAAATCAAGTATAAATAAGGGTTTTTCACCTCATTTTACATCTCCTATCTTCTACAATCATCTATCTCCAAATCACATACAATCTCTTGCACTCATTAAGAATTCAAGCAAATCAAGCATTATCAAGTCAAGCTATTAGAGTTCTTCATTGCACATCTTCATATTTGAGCATCAATGGTGTGGTAAGTTTATGAAATTTTCATGTTATCTATTTATCACTCTTTTCATCTCATTTCATTGTTTAGGGTTTGATTACCAAAGTGGGGTTTGACCAAGGCAAACCCCTATTCTCTAACCCTCAACCATTTTCCCCCTTTTGTATGTATATTTTTCAAGAATTAGGTGTTGAAAAGTGATTAAAAAGTGCATAAATTCAATCAAGTCAACATCACCTTATTTCAAGCTTGGAGAGACTGTTTGCCCCATTTCCTACAAGATTAAGTATGGACACCTGTCCGAAAAGGAAGTGCAAACTTGAGACTACAACATTTTGTCTTGAATTTCCTAAAATCTATAGGAGGACTAAGTCACCACCAAGGGTGAATTAGTCCTACTTCTAGGCCTGAAAATTGATTTTGACATTTCTAGATACCCATTTGATAGATTCTTGTTCTGGCAAAGTTTCCCAAAACTGGGACTAAGTCACCCAAACTGGCCTAAATGTCCTGGTCAACATTCTAGTAAAAAAAATTAGATTCTAGAATCTTCCAACATCAAACTTCTGATTGTAGGTGCATCTCTTTCATTTTGTTCTGTTATTTCATCATTTAGTCATATTCTTAGGCATTTATGCATATCACATTGTGTTTTCCAACACTTCACATTTTCATAGTTTTTACATCATTAGATTACTTCAATTTCAAATCAGAGCAGTAGGACATCTTAATTAGGAATAATACATCTCATTAACATAGACTTTGAGTGTAAACCACTAGCATTTTGGACCCCTATCCAACCCCCTTTCTCCTTTTAGGTGAAAAATCCTAGAGGAGCAAAGCATTGTGAGGGGTCAAACCAAAATCATTATTTACATTTTGGTGAACCTGCCTCTTTTAAACATTATTCCTTTATGATTTTCAAGAGAATACTTGGTTCCACTTGCATTGCATCTTGCATTGGTTAAAGTGCATCCTAGAGTTTTCAATTGTATTAGTGAAAAAGTTCATATTAGCTTGCACTCTTGCATCATTTTTGCATTGAAAAACACAAAAACTTTGCATTTATATATTGTAGTTCCATTTGTGCATCTGAAAGACATAGAATTGCATTTATAAACTTTGAGAAAACACAAAAAAATTATCAGTAGGACTAAATCGCCACCATGGATGACTTAGTCCTTTTGCATATTTTGAATTGCATTTTCTATTAATTACTAGGTATTTTCTGTACTTCTATTTTCTAGTACTACATCTTTGTTTCAGTTTACATAATTATTTATTTTTTCATTTTATTTGTCCTATATTGCATTGCATTTGCATCCATTGTATCTCTTGTTTTGCTTGTATGAGTGTTTGGCGCCTCATTGATAATACTTTAGTGAGACAAAGTTCTAGACTCATGGCTTCTCGTGATAACACTTTCATAGTGGACCTTGGGATCTCAAGAGCTCCTACTCCTAGTATAAAAAATGGTGCATTAGGCATGGAAAATACCACCTCTATGCCTTAACCTTTCCATCCAATGAATGTTGAAACACAAAATAATTCCATACCACAAGACAAAGTCATTAGTATTCATGAGGATTTTGCACACTTACAAGACTTGTCCCTTGAAAAAATTTCTACCACTGCCATACCAGCCATAAAAAACCTTCATCGATTGATTAAAAGTGATGATGGAGCTTACAAGTTATGAAGAGAATTTCTGAGATATACAACAAACATATTCCTTCCACAAACCAACCAACAAACATTGTTAAAAGTCAAGGAGGATCTCACATTCCCCCCCCCTTCAACCATAGCATCCATACCAACATATACCACTCCCCAGGTTACAACAACTATGCAACAGGTTAGTCATGTGGCTCCTTCTTTCATAATTCCAACTAGTATTCCTAGTTCTTTTGTGACATTGAATATTCCTTCTTCCACATTCACCCCTCATAGTGTCCCTTTCACTTCCCTTAACATTACATACACTCCATCACCATTTTCCCTTCCACCTAATACCACTTACACCGATCCCATCATTACACAACTCTTTAATACCATTTCATCCATGTAACAACAAATCTCCACCATTAGCCAAAGTCAAAATGCTTCACCTACATATCATGTCTGTAGTAGTCCATTATCCCTTGAAATCTTATGCACTCAGATGCCACAAGGAATTGAAATGCCTAGGTTTGAGAAATACAAAGGAAAAGGAGACCCTATTAATCATGTCAATGCTTATACAACTTTATGCAGTGATTTTGTTCTTGATGACAAATTATTAGCTTAATTTTTTCCTCAAACCTTAAAGGACACTACATTGGAGTGGTTTTCCAACTTATCTAATCATTCAATCTGATCATTTAATGAACTTGTGGATGCCTTTGTAAGTCATTTCCAAGTCCATATGACTCCTAAGAATACAATGGATGATCTAATGTGTTGTAGACAAAATGTTGACGAAAAAGTAACTAACTTTATTTCACGTTATCATTCATTGTATGCTCAAGTTGATGTCAAAATTCCTAATTCACATCTGCAGAAGATGTTTATAGAAAACTTGCACATAAATCTTCAGGAAAAGTTAACGATGATGAAATTCCTTTTGTTCATGCACTTATGCACAGCCCTATGTGACTATCATAAGTCATTTTTAAGTCATGATTCAAAGTCCACTTCTAACTAAGCTGAGAAGTTTGAGAAAAACAATCAAAATAATGCACAAAAATTTAGAAAACCAAATAGAGGCTTTTTACCGTTCAATCCACCTCCTCAACCACAAACCATACCTGTTCAAAATCAAGTGGCAGCTGTTAAAGCAGTGGTTCCTTATACATATGGGGAGCCGAAGAGACAGTTTACTTCCTTACTCGATACCCTTCATAATACAATGAAACAATTACTCCAACAACAAATGATAACTTTTTCTACCATTAAACCACTTGATACTACCAAGCCTTTACCACCTACCTTCAAACCAAATGCTTATTGCCATTTTGATCACCAAAATGGCCATGACACCGAACAATGTAAGCGTCTCAAACACTTAGTTCAAGACCTCATTGATCCGGGTCATTTTTCCATTGCAAGTGTTACTTATCAGGGCAATAAGTCTGTTGCACCCCCTAACCAGAATTTACAAATCTTTACCAACCCCATGCCTAAACACAATATTTCCTTTGTCAAGGCTAGTGAACCTTCAAACCCTCAAATCATGAACATTGATACAAATAATGAACAACATGATAGAACTCCAAATGTTACCCAAGTAGCTCCTATGGATGAGCTTGTGGGTGTGATAGATGTTATCCCTCGTAAGGGCCCAACCAACAAAAATCTTGATATCACTTTTTCTTCCAAAGATATACTTAGAACGCTTCTTGATTGTCCTCTTTACATAGTTGGTCGAATCTATGATAAGCCCACCAATGAGATATTAATAGATCCCACCTATGGCAAGAATGTGATCACAAAAGAATTTTTAGTATTACATGAGTTGTATCAAGATGATTATAAAAAACCAACTACATGGATTAAAACACATACTAGTTTTGTGTGCCCTACAATTGGATCAATCGTACTCCCCTTACAAATAGGACCCAAGACTCTAGATGTAACATTTTCTATTATTCCACAATCAAACCAATTTCGTCTAGGACAGGGTCATCCTTGGCTTTGCTAAATGAAAGCAGTCCCCTCAGTTTTTCACAAGTGTTTGAAGTTTCCACATGGCAATGAAATATTTACTGTACACCATAGTGGTTTTAATATGTTATCCTCTAAAGGTAATTTTTCCTTAGAATCCTTTTGGCCTAAACCTATGGAACCCATCACCCCTCCAAAATATTTCTTTTTCATAGCCTACCAAAAATTCAAATCCAAAACAATAGTCGAGTTGTCTCTTCATAACATATCCCCATTTTCTGCCACTCCTCCTATCCTAGATGAAACTATGCTTCAGCCTAAGTCCGACATTGAACAAACCATACACCCTCATGAGCACCCAACTATAAACACTTCACCTCCATTGTTTAAACATCCAAGAGAAAATGAACCAAACCCTTTCATACCTCCCCGCATTAAACAAGTTTATAAAGCTAAAGAGAAAGTAATTGACCCATCTTCTTTGGCTCCTCTCGTTCTTCCCCATCAAGAAGACAAGGAACCTATGACAGATCAAACCACTCTTACACGTCAACAACTTCAAAACAAAATTAAATGAAACTGCAGTGCTTGAGAGTGTAGGCATCGTCGTATCCTTGCTCGTCAAATGCAAAATGAAAATAACAAAGAAAATCAACCTATGCCTTTGATAGAAGCAATAGATGATCACCCTCTTCCTCCTGACCCGCCACAAGACAGTACAGTCCAACCCTTACAACAACATGAACAAATTCAACACCCACAACATTTGATACATCCTTCCTTAGAAATAACCCTTCGTCCTCTTGTCGTAATCAATCTTGATGATGATGATGACGAGGAGATCACAAAAATAGATGAAGAAGTGCATAACAATCTCAATTCTTTATTTTCATCTACCATGAGCTTAAATGATAAATATTTTGAACCAAGTGAAGAACTTGGTACATCTCCTAGTTTGGCACTTGCAATTCTTCCTTTGGACAGTCAACCACCTTCACAATACACTGAACATGATTGGAAGGCAGATGAATTGTTAGACAGTTGAATTGCATTCACCTTACTAGCCTTTTATATTCGTTTTTCTTTTATGTACGTATCATGTTCCCCCGTATCATTTGTTTCATTTTCTCTCTCTTTGTACACTTCCTCTATTTGTACCTCTATTCTTCTATCTGTCGTGCATTTCCTTTTTGTTTTGTGTTTTCCTTTTGGGGATGACGCAAAGCGTTGAGATGCCCTAAGTCTCTTCCATGTTGACCCAAAAGGTCCTTTTTCTCTTTATCTTTTTTTTCTTGTGTTTTTCCTTTTGGGGATGACGCAATGCATTAAGACCTAAATGTCTCCTTATGTTGACCCAGAAGCTTTTCCTTTTCTTTTGCCTTTTTCTTTTCTTTTCGCTTTTGTTTCTCCTTTTGAGGATGACACAAAGTGTTGAGACCGCAATGTCTCTTCCATGTTGACCCAAAATGGACTTGTCTTTTTCTTTTGTTTTCGCTCTCTTTGTGTCGTTCTTCTAGTTCTATGTGATTTGGGGAATGATGACAGTTTCAAGCTCTTTCATAACAAAGCATTGCAGCAACGAACATACTGACCCCAAATCCATAGATCCCTTATGTGTTTGGTGTATTCCTTTCTAGGCGACAACCCTCCTTTTCTTTTATTTTCTTTTCTTTTTTGTTTGCATGCTTTAGTCAAACTTAGAAACATATGACTTGGCATAGGGGCTTCCCAAGTTGGCTCTCATGTCTTGTTTTCTTTTTGTATTTTTCCTTTTTTACTTTAAAGTAATTTCTCTCAGACCAATGTGCAACTATTCCTTTAAAGTGGGGGGCATATATTGGCATAATTTCATTTGCATTCTTGCATTCTAAGTGTATCCTTGTTACTTTATACAATACGTTCGCCACTTTGTGGATGACATTGGGTGTGATGTCCTTCATGAGTGTGATCTATCTTAGCATATTGCATTCCTCTTGGTGTCCTGATGTGACACATTGCATCCCCTAAGTTGTGAAAATTCTATTATGTGTGTAACATCCCTCCTCTTAATACTCAAGTAAACTCATTAATTTACTAGAAGGTAAATAAACTTAGTAACCATGAGAGATTTTTTTTTTTTTAAATAACTTTTGCATGAGTACAAGAAATAAAGTACCAATTTTCCAGATGATTTTTAACTTGAATTCATATGTAATCGTAGCTAGAATCAAGAAAAGCCCTTACGCTTTTCATTTATATCACATAAAATACACTTGGCATAAAGAATAGTTTGACCTCGTAGGTTGAAGGTCATAAGTCATAACATGGAATTCACTGCATCTGGAATGTTGATATCTATCTTTGTGAGCCTCAGTGAGTCTTTTGCTATAGAGGGAGAGCATCATCCGAGTGATTTTCCTCCAACCACAGACTCAAGCGGTCCCCTGCATGCTTCTTAACAAGAACTGGCCCTGCCATTCACAAACGGTATAGATATAAGGAACTATCAAGTTTCTTCATCTGAGTCCTAGTGATGTGTCCTACAAAACTCAATCGACCATACAACTCTAGATCCCTTCTAGCTAAGTATGATCATTCTGATTGGTTGTGCCATCTAGACACACACCTCTGACTCGTCTTAGAGATTATCTCATCCTGTCATCTTGCTTACTTTATTTGGTACTCTAGACACAACTTGTATGTACTAAAAATCCATTCTATCCAATCTGACTTAGAACTAATTCTTAATCCAGGATATACATGTAATATAAATATTTAGGTATTTCCAACCTTTTTAAAAGTCCCTTATTGCATTCTTGCAATATCTAGGGTTTATGACTTCCTATCATTTTACCCTCAAGATCCAATACCCAACATCTTGGATGCCAAAAATCGAGTTTCAACATTATCATGGCATCTCATAAGGTATTATAAAGACTTCTTGTCTTTTTCTATGGTTTTCTCGACCTTTCACTGTCAATCAGTATATATATGTACAATGTCATATCCTATATAAGAGTTATATATTTCCTATATCCTCGTTGTTTCAATACTAGGGTTTAGCTTCTCTAACCCAATACATGGAAATATTAAACATCCTTGTTTTTCCAAAGGAAATAACATAAGTGTATCAAATCATAAGAACAAAATGCTTCTAATCTTTCCTAGACCACTTGGTATTGTTTATATATATATGTCACATAAATCTTCATCATCGAAATAGTTTACCACTTTCTTGTGAGATTGAGATACAAGTCTCACAATGCCCAAACCTGGATTAATCACTCTAGTGATGCCCAACTTGGGATTAACTTTTTCTTTTGTGCCCTTAGCAATAAAATAATTTCTATAAGGGTTTCAAGATCTATATCTTGTATTTCCCAAATTACTCTCTCTCCCTTGAGAAATCATAACATAAGTGCTTACTTACCAAGTTTATGATATGATCGGTTAAATGATAAGATTCCCCGAAATTGAAACCCCCTTGTTATGTATCTGCAACAATTAGGGTCAAGGATACTACCTCTAATTTATACCCTAACCAAATTCAAAATATTTAACTATCTCACCTATTATTAGGCTTCATAATAATATTGACGACACTTATGCCATCATAAAATTACACCCTATTTTGGGTGGCTTCAAACATGTTACTACCCTTGAAGGATTTAACCTTTCAAAATAAATTGAAATATGACTTTTCTACCAGATAACACTTCTATTCAAATAATCTTTCTAAAATAGGAAAGACATAATTAGCTAATCCTCAAACTGGAAAGCGTTCTCTGCCATAACTATCACTAGACTTCTATACTCTCAACCTTGCAACTTGGTTTCTTACTCACAATGAAACTATAGTTTGATATTTTCTTAGAATGGATCCATTTATGAACCTCTTTTGCAAATCCTTTGCACTCAATAAAAGGCTTAAAGTAAATAAGACCAATTCTTTAAGAATCAAGAGAAGATCATAATACCCAATGGTATTTTTCATGGAACCTCATCTTTCTAGTAATAATCCAAGAAAATGAACTATCTCATCTTGGGCATTTTGAAGGTATAAATTAAGATCTTTGCATGAGATGGATTTGAAATAAACTGCCCAATATTGGTTAATGTACCAATAGCATTCAAAATATATAAAATATAGCATTGATTAATTCCATTACCAAGAAGGAAAAGTTACTTTCCTATAACACATTTCAGGTTATGTGGTTGGCTGCAATACACTCTTAGCCATAGATTAAGGAATGTAAACCACAATTCCTTCTCCATTTGGTGATGGGTTGACAGGGCCTTGGCCGATAGAATTCAGTTAGCTGAATTCTCTTTGAGTGAAACTCCTACAAATTCTTTCACCCTGGCTCTTAAACCCTTTGAAAATTGATTTAAGAGTGTTGGAACAATAGCTTCCAAATGCTAGAGGTAACCTTCTTTTCATATGAAGCCTTGAACGAATGCTCAAAGATGAGTTTCCCATCTGAGATGAATCGTTGGAACCGCCTATTCATAAATAACGTGGTTCCCATTTCTCACCCTCTCATCTTTCCATCCATGTGACCACTCCAATCAATGTTATCAGCAACATCGAGAAATAAATAAAGTGTGGGATAAGTATGAATAGAAACACACAAAAAATGACCATGTCTTGCTCTCCAGCTTTAAAGCAAGAATAATGATAAGCATTGACTCAACTCTCCACTCTTATTTCCCCATCACCCTCTACCCAAAGTTGGATTTCCATAGAACATCCTCGTCAGCTCACAAGAAAATCCATTATTAAAGTTGGTTACTCGAAGGTAGTAACTGCCCACACCTCCAATTCTCCCCTTGGAAATTCATAGTTACCATGTTAATACCCAAGCAAGAAACAGTTAAATGAAATTGGTTATCTCCTTATCTTATGTGGAGAAGGCCGAGATTATGAATGTGGAACTTTGAATCACCAATAGGTTAGAGAATGTGCCACCTTTGTGGCAAGAAATATGTGGCCAAATGGCTTAAGGTTGGCACAAGAACATTTAAGAGTTGGACTTTATATTGCAGCTTATATTAGGTTGATCATTTTTCCTTCCCACAGCTTAATAACCAAAAAAAACATATAAATGTAGTTTAATTAAAGAGCATGGTATTAGGAATATCAATGTTGAATAGAGGTGCCAATAATATAAGTTGGCGGTTATTAATTCTTGCTTATATGCATATGGGTGTCATTGCCATATTACCAAGAACATTAATATAACCATTTCTAGATATCACTCATCATGCTTCCATTAGCATGCAAACATTTAAATATTAATGATATTCAATATCATTATATATTATATATCAAATATATAAATTTGTATGAGTAAATGTACTATTCTATTTTTGTGTATTATACACATATTTATATACACAAATGGACATATATATATCCAAATGTCGACGTCTACTCATCGTATACATTGTGAATATATATATCCACATGAGCTTTTATATATGTATCTTTATGCATTATATAAGTAAATGGTTACACATTTATTTCTAAACCATTTAAAATGAGAAGAACAAGACTTAATGACCTCACGGTCTACTTACCTTTGTGATGCCACTAACAATCCTAGACATGCATGGTTAAACAAGGTAAACCACTTGGCATAAACAACTCTCAGATGGCATTGCTAGGGAATCTTAACTTTACCCTTCTCCCAAGTGATATTTCCCTTCCTTTCTCTAGAGGTATTAGGTTTTCTCCTTGTATCTATACCCTTCTCTTTCGTGTTGCTCTCCCTCCCTTCCTCGAAGGGCGGAAACATGTTCCCAGAATGCAACTTGCAAACACCAACTCAAGATTAGTGTATCATTAATCATTTCATAATCCTTATGAAATCATCACATCTTGAAAACTTTTAAACACATGTCAATTTTTAGTCCAATAAACATAACTCATGAAAACATTATTTTTCCAAAAAAAATTCATAACATCAAATCATTGAATCCTGCGTAATCATCTACTAATTACTTCAAAAGTAAAAAGTAAAAGATAGTTAAAGTTAGGGGTGTAATATTTTGATTGGTCCTCTCTTGGAGACATGAGATGCAATGTTTCCTAAGTGATAGACCTTGCATGCACTTAGCAAGATTCCTTTGAACATCTTTTACATTTTTACATTTTACATTTTACATTTTTGCCACATTGCATAACGCAGCTTGCATGCTTGTGGTACCTTTTCATTTGTTCATGAGTTCTAAGCATACGAAGCTTTACTCGTCTCATGAAGCATGAATCAAAATTTTCCTTTATGGTGCCTTGTTAAAGTTATCAAGAGGTATAAATTTGATATGGTTGAGTGGGAAGCCCATTCTGAGGCATGACTTTCCCCATAGCCACCTATGTGTTTGTGAGAGCATACCAACTAGTGTATGTATCTCCCCTTTTGGGATTTCTCACCCCATGGGAAACTGGAAGTTTTGTGGCCCCAGAGTGAGTATACTTGGGACTTCTCACCCGGTGGACAGTCATAAGTTTCATTGCTCCAAAGTGAGTTCACATTTCTTATTTCAAATAACCAACCTAGATCTAATCCATAACAAGTTGGACAGAAGATCGAAGCTTCCATTCCTTTTCATCATCACATGTGTGTTCTTTTGTTCTTATGTTTGGTTTGCCATGAGATCTTGATCATGGGGGCTTGATCATCCATCTTCATTATTGTTGTCTCATCTTACCAACATAAGTTCATTAGGATCCTTCTCGATGTGCATGTTGGGCTACTTTAGCAAGAGTTTGAAGCAAGTTCATACTCTCACTAAAGTGGGGGCTTAATGTGTCACCAAAAAATGTATAGTTGACATTTTTATGCTCACTTGAGTCTTTCTAATGGGCTTTGGCTTGATTTTACTTAGGTATAATGTTGTAATGCAATCAAAACATTCACATTAGGGCTTAAACACATTCAAATTATGATGTCTTGTGAAGGCGTTGTGAAGTGTTGTAAAACATTTCTACACTTTTCTAGACTCTACTCATTACAATTCACCTAAAAATCATCTTTTTATCACTTATTAAGTCCTATTTTGAAGTGTTGTAAAGTCTTGTAACAAGATTTCATGCTTTTCTAGGCTTAATTTCACTAATTCAACCCTTTCTCATGTCTAAATGACCCCTTAATACACTTTTTGACTGTTTTCAAGTGTGTTGCTAAGGATATTCCCATTGGAAAACTTTTAATGCCCCGAAGTTCCTGACAACCACCTAATTTGTTTAAGTGGGACCAAGTCGCCCATAGGGGCGACTTAGTCCTTTTTGGCACAAAACTCAAAATTATTTTAAATTTCTAATGATATTTTGTCCTCTAACCCTTGAGGTCAACCTGTGATATGTTACTTTCGAGAAATTTTAGTAAAATCAAGTATAAATAAGGGTTTTTCACCTCATTTTACATCTCCTATCTTCTATAATCATCTATCTCCAAATCACATACAATCTCTTGCACTCATTAAGCATTCAAGCAAATCAAGCATTATCAAGTCAAGCTATTGGAGTTCTTCATTGCACATCTTCAGATTTGAGCATCAATTTTGTGGTAAGTTTATGACATTTGCATGTTATCTATTTATCACTCTCTTTTCATCTCATTTCATTGTTTAGGGTTTCATTACCAAAATGGGTTTGACAAAGGAAAACCCCTATTCTCTAACACTCAACCATATTTCCCCTTTTGCATGTGACTTTTGTATGTAGAATTTTCAAGCAATAGGTGTTGAAAAGTGATTAAAAAGTGCATAAAGTCAATCAAGTCAACATCATCTTATTTCAAGCTTGCAGAGACTTTCTGCCTCGTTTCCTGCATAATTAAGTATGGATACCTATCAGAAAAGGAAGTGCAGGCCTGAAACTACAAGATTTTTCCCAAATTTCCTTAAATCTATAGGACTAAGTTACCACTAGGGGTGAATTAGTCCTGCTTCTAGGCCTGAAAACTAATTTTGACATTTTTGGATACCCAATTGATAGATTCTCATTCCAACAAAGTTTCCCGAAACTAGGACTAAGTTTCCAGACTGTCCTAAGTGTCCCAGTCAAATTTTTTAGGATTCCAGAATCTTCCAACATCAAAATTCTGATTCTAGGTGCATCTCTTTCATTTTGTTTTGCTATTTCATCATTTAGTCATATTCTTAGGCATTTATGCATATCACATTGTGTTTTCCAGCACTTCACATTTTCATAGTTTTTCCATCATTAGATTACTTCAATTTCATATCAGAGTAGTAGGACATCTTAATTAGGCATAATACATCTCATTAACATAGACTTAGAGTGTAAACCACTAGCATTTTAGACCCCTATCCAATCCCCTTTCTCCTTTTAGGTGAAAAATCCTAGGAGTAAAGCATTGTGAGGGGTCAAACCAAAATCATTGTTTACAATAAGAACTCTCAGGATGATTCCATTGAACAATCCTTTCAAACCATTGCCAAATTTTTCAACATTGATCACATATACACCACTTCATCCTCCATTGATCTCTAACTCATATATCTTTAACTAATTGATTGAGTCCAATAAGGACCTCCCCTCTTAGATACATTCCAAAATGATGAAGAAATAACATAAATCATGGGATTCCAAGACCATATCCCATCAAGAGATCATGAGAAGGGTAACCAACACACACTAAAAAAAGATGCTTACTTTGGGGAACAAATCATGTGCCTCAGTCATAAAAATAAAAAAGAAAGATCCCTTAGTGACAACCTCAATGAGCTGCTTTTGGATCGTGAAAAAGTAAAAATAAAAGATGTATCCTCTAATCAAAACCTTTTTGAGGCATTGGAGGATGGGACACTTGATTCAATCCCCAAGCATGATGAGACGTCTACTGTAGTAATTCAAGATATCATGGACATCAACTTGGGAACAAATGATGAACCTAAACTCACCTATATTCCAAAGATCTAAAATAAACATTCAATGAAAAATTGGGAGATTTCCTCAAAAGGAGATCCATTAATTTTGTGTGTACATACAAGGACATTCCAAGGTTGGACCCATCACTTGTAGTACATCATTTGGCAGTCTATCTAGATACAACACTTGTCAACCAAAAGTTACATAAAATGCATCCACAAATAACTCTAATGGTAAAGGAAAAATTAAAAAAGCTCTTGGAAGTTGGATTTATTAAGCCTATTGATTATCTTGAATGGGTGTCCAACATTGTACCAGTTGTTGAAAATGAAGGTGAAATTATAGCTTAAAACTTGTAAACCTATGTGACTATAGATCTAATTAAGTGTTCTCTGTCACAATTTTTTGTGTATGATTAATTTGTTTAGATCAATTTTACCAATTGTAGAAAGAGACAAAATATTGTAGAAGAATGAGACAAGAAGATAGAAGTGACACAACATATACGTGGAGAAACCCTTTTGGGAAAAAACTCCACTAGAATCAATAGTGCTTGTATCATTTAACCTTAGAACAAGATTACAATAATACTATCTCAATCCTTGATTGATATGCTTCCTTTTCCTTCAACAATCCTTCTTCACAACCTGCACAAAACTCTCATACACTTTCTATAGCACAAGCTATCCATGCATTCCATGTGATCAAGCATGAATCCACACATCCCATGCCATGCTTCAAACCCTCACACATGCACAAGCTATACCTACTAACCTGCAACCAACTCTAATGCAATTTTTTCAATAAATAGATAATTAATGAGCATGTAAACTCATAAGAGTTATAAAAAACAAGAGCATAAGGCTCCTCACAAAAATCTACGCCTAGATTGGTAGCATGAAGTCAAAACCAAAGTCTCCTCAATTTAGGTGCCCTAAACTGAACACTTAACTGATCGTTGGTGAAGAAAATATCTTGCAAGCATCACTTCAAAGTTGGCACCCAAGAATGGGCCCACTTAACTGAGCCTTGTAAATATCTTCTCATGCAAAATGTGTTAACTCAAAGATGCCAACTTGGGCGCCCAAGGTGGGTCCAAGTCAATCTTAGTTAGCTGAAACATATCTCTCCACCAATTCATGCAAACATTATGCATGATTGATCATCCCCACTTAACTAAATGTATCCACCTATTATCTGTTATGCAACTGAAGTCATTAGTCATGCAACTCAAGTCAACTGAAATCAACTAGCATTCAACTCAGACTAACTACATGTAATTGAAGATAACAAAACCATAATTGAACTGAACTGAATTGGTACTAAATTGAACTAAACTAAACTAAATTGAGTTGAACTCCACTCATGTAAATATCAATCCCTAATTTGTAGGATCTTTACATGCATTACTGAAGTGTTATCAATCCTCCAAACAGTTAACTTAAGCAAGGAGGGTTCCACCTTCCATGTGGGTGCCCCATGTGCTCCTATCTTGTAGGAGCTCTTCTTGGATGTCCCCACATGTTCCTATCATTTAGGAATAATTGCAAATGTCAATTTACATGTTCATTTCATTCAAATTTAATATGTTTCTAATCCTAGTGTTGGGGAACACTTTCCAAGGACTTAGGAGATACATGAAATATGTTTAGGATTGTAATTAAATGGCATCATATTCCCAACACTAGTCACTAAACCCACTGCGGGCATCCATATATGCACAAATTTTAGAGATCTCAATAAAGCATGTAAAAAATATGACTTTCCATTACCAAATATTGATATGATCGTAGATCTTACTGCTAGACATGAAATGTTATCTCTAATGGATGGATTTTCAAGCTACAATAAAATTCAAATTGCCAAAGAATATCAACACAAAATAGCCTTTATAACTCCATGGGGAATATTTTTTTATCAAGTAATGCACTTTGGACTTAAAAATGCAGGAGCAACATATCAAAGAGCAATGATTGTTATCTTCCGCAACATGCTACATGACATTATGGAAGATTATGTGGACGACCTTTTGGGAAAATCAAAAACAAAAGATGGACACATCGAAGTACTTGAAAGAATATTTGATTGACTAGAAAAATATAAATTATGGCTTAATCCTAAGAAATGTGTGTTCAGAGTCTCATCCGGAAAGCTATTGGGCTTTGTTGTTTCATGTCAAGGAATTGAAGTAGATCGTGCCAAAATAAAAGCAATAAGAGAAAATCCTCCACCAAATAACATAAAATAGCTTAGAAGTTTACAAGGAAAGCTACAGGCACTTCGAAGATTCATCACATAGTTGGCTAATAAATGTACACCATTTTCCCACCTACTTCGTAAAAACATCGCATTCAAATGGGATAACAATTGTCAACAAGCTTTCCAACAACTCAAGGATTATCATGCAACACCACCAGTCCTAGTACCACCACAAGTAGATAAACCACTCCTCTTGTATATATCATCTACTCAAGTGGCACTGGGGGCATTGTTGGCTCAACATAATGACAAAGGGAAGGAAAGAGCTATATATTACATATCTCACACATTAGCTCGAAGTGAGTTAAACTATACATGAATTGAAAGAGACTGTTTAGTTGTGGTCTTCTGTGCTAAGAAATTGTGACATTATATGCTCAGTCACAAGACTCAACTCATTTCAAAAGTAGATCCATTGAAGTACTTGCTTTCAAAGGCAACTCTCCAAGGAAGAATAGCTAAATGGATCATGGTTCGCAATGAATTTTACATCGAGTATGCAGATAGAAAACCTATTAAAGTACAATCGGTTGTTGATCAGCTTGCCAAAGCTACTTTATAGGATAGTCACCCATTGTTGACATAATTCCTTGATGAACATATCTTAACTATAAAAGAAGGAACATGGTGGAACCTCTATTTTGATGGATCCTTCACACAACAGGGCTTGGGGGAAGGAATAATTTTTTGCACACCTCAATGAGACTGCATCCTTAAGTCCTATTGAATAGCATTCCCTTGTGCAAACAACATAGTAGAGTATGAGGCATTAAAGAGTACTTCACACAAATCCAATTTGGTAAGATACCATGGGTAAACAACAAAGTAATGTATGACATGGCTACCATTGGTTCCCTTGTTGATGTACCACAAAACAGTCAACAATATGAGTTCCTGATAGAACAAATTTTGGTTCTTGCTTATGATATTCCTGAATCTGAAATGATTGGTGACATTGTTGGTCTTGATTCTCCATGGTATCAAGACATATACAAGTATCTATGCAACACCATCCCATCCAACCTCTCAACCTCACAACAACAATCCTTTATCCGCAAAACATCATGTTTCACTATTCTTGGATACACCCTTTATTGCCACTCTTTTTATGGAACCCTCCTTAGATTTTTAGACTCAACAAAAGCTCAAACTGCCCTAAATGAGATACATCAGGGTATTTGTGGGCCTCATTCTAGTGGACTAGCACTAGCTAAGAAGTTACTATGTATGGGATATTATTAGCGCACAATGGAGCAAGATGCAATTACCTTGGTCAAAGTATGCAAACCTTGTCAACATCATGGTGACTTGATTCATGCACCATCACAAGAACTACAACCTATTGTTACTACGTGACCTTTATCATGATGGGGTTAGACCTCATTGGCAAGATACAACCTACATCATCAAATGGTCATAAATTCATAATCACTGCCATTGAGTATTTTACTAAGTGGGTCAAAGCCATACCTATGACCTATGTTACAAGGAAACAAATCTTCAAATTCATACTCAATTACATCATTTTTCGCTTCGACATTCCTGCTTCCATAGTCACAAATAATGGGCATCCCTTCAAAAACCAGGAATTTCATAATTTGTGTCAACAATTCCACATCCAACAACATTTTTCCACTCCATATTACCCACAAGGAAACGGCCAAGCCAAGTCCATAAACAAAAAAATCTTAAAAATATTAAAGAAAACGATCAATGAAGTTGGTCGTTATTGGCACCTGCAACTTAATCCTACCCTATGGGCATATTGTACTAGCATTCACACAACTACTAGAGCCACTCCCTATTCCCTGGTATATGGCGTTGAACCTATCTTACCAATAGAGGTTGAGCTTCCATCATTGAGAATCTCTCTACAACATCTCATTAATGATGAACAATATCATGTAGCACGTCTTCAACAACTAGAGCTTCCAGATGAGAAACGCTTAAATTCCCTCAACCATATCAGAGCATATCAAAAAAAGCTCCACATAACCTAAAACAAGAAGAACAAGCCTAGAGAATTTTCCATTGGAGACCTTGTTCTTAAGGAAAATCAATGTAACTTGTAGGAACGAGAAAAGAAGGGCAAGTTTGAACCTAATTGGTTAGGCCCTCACATTGTCATGGAAAACTATGGATCAGGGGCATATTAGTTAGCTACCATAGAGGGAATTCCCCTTGAAGAACCCATGAATATCGTCCATATCAAAAAATTCATCACATAAGAAGAACAAAAATGAAAATAAAAATAAAAAAAATCAAAAATATTAAATATTAAAATAAAAAATAAAAATAGTAAAAAGAAATAATATGTCCAATGGTGAAAACCTGGAAAACAGGCACCATGTTTAGGGCCATGTCCACCATCTATTAGGTAACTTTTTATGTCATCCGCAATAAATCCATTTGCCCATCCTACCAACTATAGCTTGCAATACATCCATCCATCCACCTAAAATTTAATAATGAGAGAGACTTTTCTACCATGATCCCAACCCCATTATACACCCACTCACCCTCTTTTGTGTCACTCAGCTAAACACTTCCATAATAAACAGACAACTTACATGATCATCACCATCAAATGTAGTGGTAAGTGGTCTTCAACATGTCTAGTTGCTTATCCACCCCATCACATAATAAAATCCCATTCAATAATAAAATACCACTCATAATAAACATCTTGGTGGAAGAGCACCTACACCTTATTTTCAAAATTTGAACATTTGATATTGATCATAGGTGTGTCTAGGAAGTTTGAAAGGGTTTCTTGAGTTTATTTTCTTTAAATAAGGTCTAAAAATACCATTTACAATGTATTTGGGTGGTATAGTGTCTTAGGAGTCAAGTTGTTAAAAATATTGCACAAAAATGCAAATATTGTTAAGGACAAAACAAAAGTTGTTAAAATGCAATATTAGAGAATATAAAGGGTTAAGAGAATTTGAATGGTAGTTAAGAACATTGGGAAGGTAGTTTTGGTTTGAAAATTGTATTTAAAGCCTTCAATAGCTCGAGCAAAGGCTGGTTGATAATTGTTTTTGAAGTTTCATATCAATAACAACGTTCATATTCTACAAATTGGCTTTGTTTTTCTGTTTTCCTGAACTTTACACAACCTATATGGAATCTTATAGGGATTTAATGATCTAATTCCTTCTTTGGTTCGTAGATATATGTATTATCTTTTATTTGGGTCTAATTGGGATTCTAACTCTTTATTTTGTGGAAGAAATCATTCATTTTCTATAGCAGCTTGTTGTACAGATTTAAGGGTTGAGAGTCTTTTAAATGGCACAGTGACCCATTCCACTTTCTTTTTTTATTGTTCCTTGTGTAGTGGGTCCTAAAAATTGTAAATTAGGCCTTTACATGGATTGGTAGGTAGTGGAACCACTTGGTGTGGTCTGAGATGATTCCTTAGGGTCAAATAATGCATGTTTCCTTGAAATAATGGAGTCAAGAAGGTGTTTTCATGAAGCAATGAAAGGACTAGACTTGTGGTGGTTTTGTGACCATGTACAGAGCATATGAAAAGTGTTTGATGCATTTCTTGTGTATGAGAATCCCGGGTAGTGTGATTTATAATAAACCCTAGGTGTTTTGGCTTGAAATGGAGGGTTTTATGAAACAATAATTAAAAGATCTTGAATTAGGGAAAAAATGGTGGGATCCATGGTTTTAGAACACAATTAAAGTCTATCAAAATATTTTTGGTGAAAATAGGGTGTTTGAGAGGTACCTCCTTTGTTATTTTGGGCTACTTTAGTAGCCCTAGAACAAGGCAGTTTAGTGAATCTCCATATTGCTGCGAAGAAACCCTTGGTGATCTTTTGGGATTTTGTTTTGGGATCTATGTTAAAGCTTATTTGATGTTTGGGTGGCCATTGTACGACCTTCTCCAAAAGATAATCCCAATTGTTGTGTTTTGAGGGTTAGAAGCCTCTTGTGAAGTGATTGAGTCAAGTTGAGAATTTTGTGTTCACAGGCAGATTTCGTGGTTTATGGTTGATCATTTTGTGTTGGATTGAAGGTCATCGCCACCTTGATTGCATCAAAGTGGTATCAGAGCTTCAGGAACAAGATCTTTTGTTGGTGATTGGTTTGATTTTTGTAGGATAGAAGAAAGTTGTTTGGTGAAGATGCCTTTGAAAGGTGTTGGTGCTGCAAGGGAGTTGCAAGATCTAAAAGAGAAGCATGCTAAGCTTCTAGAATCTCATAATGCAATTTTGGAAAGGCTTGCTGCCTTGGAGACAAGGAAAATGAGAGAAGTAAATGAAGAGAGTGAAACAAAAGAAGATGAAGAATATGAGGATGTTGATGAAGAAATGGATCTTGAAGATCAAAGAATGGTGAAGATGCTAAAAGTAGTGAAAGGTGAATCAATAAAGGTAAAAGTTGATCTCCCTGTTTATGGTGGTAATTTAAATGAAGAGGAATTGATTGATTGGATTGCTGATATGAATAATTACTCTGAGAGTGAAGATATTTTAGAAGAATAGATGGTGAATGTGGCAAAAACAAAGCTAAAAGGACATGCTCTTTTATGGTGGGACTATGAGCAAGTAGAGAGAAGAAAGAAAGGAAAATCAAGCATTACTTCATGGGACAAGATGGTACAAAAATTAAAAGGTAAGTTTCTTCTAAAGGACTATGAGGTTCAATTGTATAAGAAGTTGTAAGGTTTGAAACAAAAAGAACTAGATGTTAAAGCCTACACTGATGAATTTTACAAAATAAGCATAAGGTCTAGAAGGGATGGAGATGAGGCTGAAAAGGTGGCTAGATATCTAGGTGGTTTCAGATTTAATATACAAGATGAACTTGTTGTTGCTAACCCAAAATCTATGCAAGAATGTTTTCAATTAGCAATCAGGGTGGAGGAAAAGCTTAAAAGGAGACAAGAGAAATCAGTGAGAGGAAGAGGTGGTACTAGTGCAAGAGGAAGAGGAGTAGTTTCTACACCAAAGCAACCATTGAAAGAACAAGAAGGAGCAAATCAAGGTAAGGAACAAGGTATTGATGTTAGAGGAGGTTTTAGAGGTAGAGGAAGGTTTAGTGCTGGTAGAAGTTCTAATGATTTTATAGGGAGATGTTATACAGGTAATGAATATGGTCATCCATCTTGGAAATGTCCAGAGAGAGTTGGTAGTTCTTCAAGTGGTGAAAAGAGGATCGATAGGAGAGCATAATTGGTCTAGGAAGAAGAGTGTGAAAGAAATCATCCTACAAGTTTAAGGGTCATTCCTGAAATAGGGGAAATGTTGATGATGAGAAAAATAGTGTTGAAGGAAGCAAAAGAGGTGGAGCCATTGCAAAGGAAGAGTATTTTAAAAACTACATGCAAGTGCAAAAATAAGGTATGTAAGATTGTAATTGATTCTAGACCAACTAAAAATATGGTGTCTACTGAGATGGTGGATAAGTTGAATTTGAAAAAAATACCTCATGAATTGCCTTATAAAGTTTCATGGTTAGGTGATGGTCAATCTTTGTTAGTTAATGAAAAGGTTGTTGTAGATTTCCATATTGGAGGCTACAAGGATAGTGTGGTTTGTGATATCCTTCCCATGGATTGTTTTCACCTACTCCTAGGTAGACCCTGGCAATATGATAGGCGTGCCATATATGATGGTAGAGAGAATACATACACTATTGTGAAGGATGGATGTTCTTTTGTTTTAACTCCACTTGTGGAAGATGTGAAAGGTAAATCCAAGGTCATCATGTGTGGAAGAAGAGAACTTGTAAATAATGTGAATGAAGACAAAAAGACAAGTGTTGCAGATAGTATAAGGTATGAGAATGCTTTGGCAACAGGTAAGAAAGTTGTTTCATATTTGAGGACAGTGAATTTGAACACTAATGTCATGGTAAGGTCTATTGCATGCCCTTTGGTTGAGAATAAGATTACAAGGCAAGAAAAAATTGCAAGTATAGTAGGTCATAAACCTGATGGTACAAAGAGTACAATGAGAAATAGGTTTATTGGTACAGTGGTACTTGGTGATAAGACTAAAAGTCTGATAACAGATGAGAAAGAACAGATTGGACAGAGAATTGAGGACAGTTGCAAGCATGGAAATGAGATAGAGAAGAAGACAAGACAAGGTAGTACTAATATGCATTTTTCTATAGGTGTAGGTCAAAGAAGACAACCAAGTTTTGGTCAAGGAAAATATGGAAGACAAATGACAAGGATGAAGACTATTTCACATGCAAACAAATATAAAGATGTAGGGCAAACTAGGAGAACACAAAATTTGGACTAGTGGAAAGGATTTGCAGACCAGTGGAGCATGTATGAAGCTAGGAGATATTGGAATCAGAGGCAACTCATGTGGCGTGAGTTCTTTCCTGTCGGGGTGTATGATGCAGGAGCACCTACACCTTATTTTCAAATTTTGAACATTTGATATTGATCATAGGTGTTTCTAGGAAGTTTGAAAGGGTGTTTTGAGTTTATTTTCTTTAAAAAATATCTAAAAAGACCATGTACAATGTATTTGGATGGTATAGTGTCTTAGGAGTCAAGTTGTTAAAAATATTGCACAAAAATGCAAATATTGTTAAGGACAAAACAAAAGTTGTTAAAATGCAATATTAGAGAATATGAAGGGTTAAGGGAATTTGAATGACAATTAATAACATTGGGAAGGTAGTTTTGGTTTGAAAATTGTATTTAAAAACTTCAAGGGCTCGAGCAAAGGTTGGTTGATAATTGTTTTTGAAGTTTCATATCAATAACAATGTTCATATTCTGCAAATTGGCTTTATTTTTCTGTTTTCCTGAAATTTATACATGTATAGACTCTTACAGGGATTTAATGATCTAATTCATTATGTGGCTAGTATATATATGTATTATCTTTTATTTGGGTCTAATTTGAGATTCTAACTCTGTATTTTGTGGAAGAAATCATTCATTTTTTGTAGCAGCCTGTTGTACAGATTTAAGGGTTGAGAGTCTTTTAAATGGCATAGTGACCCATTCCACTTTTTGTTTTTACTGTGCCTTGTGCAGTGGGTCCTAAACATTGTAAATTAGGCCTTTACATGGATTGGTAGAAAGTGGAACCACTTGGTGTGGTCTAAGATGATTCCTTAGGGTCAAATAATGCATTTTTCCTTGTGAAATAATGGAGTCAAGATGGTGTTTTCATGAAGCAGTGAAGGGACTAGACTTGTGGTGGTTTTTTGACCATGTACAAAGCATATGAAAAGTGTTTGATGCATTGCTTGTGTTTGACAAGCTTGGGTAGTGTGATTTCTAATAAACCCTAGGTGTTTTGGCTTGAAATGGAGGATTTTTTGTGTAGACACCGAAATTTGGTCTAAGCCTGCGACTTCAATATTCTTCATAATTCTTATTCTTCATGGTCATGATTAAATAATGTCAATTATATAATTATTCTTTATAGTTTGTTATTTCTTCTATTAATTAAATAATCTTAATTATTTAATTAATTCACACTTTTCTTTATTCTATCTGATTAATTAAATAAATGTTTTTTATTTAATTATGTTACTAATTAACCTTATCCTTCTTGTCAAATTAAATAAATTCTTATTTAATTTACCTTTATCATATGTCAACTATAATTAAATAAATTCTTTATTTATTTAATTATTCATTTAAACCCCTTCATCATTTAATTAAATAAATCTTGTTTATTTAATTATTCAAATATCAAATCTTGAATTAAATGAATTATTTAATTCATAAATCCTATTTTAACACATTCCTCTATATTTAGATAATTGTGCAAATTATCTAAGTATTCACTTTTCTCACTCAAAGATCTATTCAAATCGCTCAGTTAACTCTTGATTTAATGTCTGAGTGGTGTTCTCGAGTAATCTCTTCGTCAAATCATTCAATCAATGCGATTCTAACTCATTTGTGTACATGGATTAATTAAAATTCCTATTTAATTAATTAAAGCCTTGTGCATTCAAACAAGGTTGCTTTAAATCCATCTTCATCTTGTCATGCAAAGATAATTCTTCTATTATTTCTTCTATTAATTAAATAATCTTAATTATTTAATTAATTCACATTCTTTATTCTATATGATTAATTAAATAAATATTTTCATTTAATTATGTTACTAATTAACGTTATCCTTCTTATCAAATTAAAATAAATTCTTTATTTATTTAATTATTCATTTAAATCCCTTCATCACTTAATTAAATAAATCTTATTTATTTAATTATTCTTCAAATATCAAATCTTGAATTAAATGAATTATTTAATTCATGAATTCTATTTTAACACATTCCTATATATTTAGATAATTGTGTGAGTTATCTAAGTATTCACTTTTACTTGACATCTATTTTAATCGGTCAGTTAACTCTGGATTAATGTTTGAATGGATTTCACGAGTAATCTATTTGTCATATCATTCAGTCATCTAGTTCTAACTCAATTGCGTGTACATGCATATTAATTAAATATTCTTATTTAATTAATTAAATCTTGTGCATGCATTCAAACAGGGAGTTGCTTTAATCCATTTTTCTCTTTGTCATGCAAAGAATATTCTTTTGTTTTCGAATACCAAATTTGAAGATTAAATCATTTATTTAATCTTTAATTATATTTCTAATTTGTATCACTCATGTCATTACTAATTGTTATCAGAATGCATGACTAATCAGTCAATCTCAACCGTCTGTTGATCTTTCAATCTTGGCCTGTCATTCGAATAATCAATTTTCTATAAATTGATTTGGTCTTCTTCATTCCAATCTCTCTCGAAATCTTATGACTTTTTGGAGCACCTATCTTGAATCTTCGATGTTTTGCTAAATCATTATCATAGGCTATACTTGCACAAACTTTTGAAAATCTAAGGGCAATTATACTACTACAAGCGAAACGAAGAAGGACAATGGAGATAAATCATGGAAGAATGTAGATTGGGTGAGTTGTTTCTTTATTTATGTTTTGAATTCCTTTGTACTTTGTTGATATAACTTAGATTGCATTTAGATTTGTATTGCATGTTTGCTCTAATCTGTTTCTTTCTACATTTTCTAGACGTTGCATTGGTGAACCTGACATTTTTGTAGAGAAATTTGTGTTTTCTTGTTTATTTTTGTTATTTTGTAGGTTACAACCAAGAATTCATATGAAATCCCATCATCTTCTTTTGAGCACAGAAAAATGGGAGAATAAAATATTTTAAAACCATTATTTGGGTTTTGTAGGTCTCGTTCTTAGTTTTTTAGAACTTCAAACGGTTTAAAATTTCATTAAGATTTGATAAAGTTATGGTCGTTTTAGTGATCACAATTTTTTAAGCTTTAGCTATTAAAACGAGAATTTTCTTTTGTTTATAACATTTTTGTCTTGTAGGATTTTGCAAAAAAATTTATGGGTTTTAAAGGTCTATATCTTAGCTTTCCATAGATATCTACAATTTAAAATTTTGTTTAGTTTTGAGAAAATTATCACTATTTTAGTTTGTTGTTTTCATTTAAGTTTTTTGCACTAATATTTTGTTTTCGACGTGCGTCTTGAGGAGTTAATGAGTTTTTGCAGGACGATTGGCAAAGACAATATTGAAAACTACTAATGAATTTTTCTGTAGAACGCATGTCGAAGAACCTAGTTAAATTTTTGAAAGAGATTGTTTGGTAGTGTAGCAAATCTTTCATTTGGATTAAAATTAACAAGTGTTTACTATGTTTGGTGTGAAAGCACAACTGTGTAATTACCCTCACAATTTGGTATATCGAAGTATCCTCTTCCCTTGCGCATCTATGCGATCCTAGGTGTAAGAGAAATAGTTACCAACTCTAGAACTTGAGTTTGTTCTGATGGGAAAAAGTATTCACCCCAAGACAACTCAAATCGGTAGCATTTTGAACTAGAGGGACTTCCAGTCGGTATATAAAAATGGATTCTTGGGGAAAGCCCAAGAATCACGCTTATGGTTCCGATGAGATGGATCTGAAAGGGGACTCTCGCCGCATGGATCATGCCCTACGAACAGAATGCTCGTACTAAACACCTTTTGTTTTAGAGACCAACCATTTTTCGGTCGTTGCTTGGTATAGTGCAGGGTATAGTATCATGCCCAAAGACACTCACTACTGATCCCCTTGAGTAGAGATAGCAGTTCTTGGGAGGTCATTGCCCAAGAATCCAAAATTGGTGTGCTCGAATGACGTTAATGAGCCGTGGCGGGGAGCCAATGCCACAAAATTTCTAAGCTATCCGCTCTCGAGAAGGAAAGGTGTTTAACACCAATCCGGGGTATATCAGTGGGTTATACCTAGTATACAAACCCTTGGCCTTTTGGCCTATTAGGATTGTACTTTTCTATTCTCATATTACACATTCTTTGAGTCCAAAATCAAATTGAAAACAACTTGTCTTATGATTTTCTTTGTTTGTCGAAACTTGATCATAGAAAAACAACGTCGATTTTATATCTCAAATCACTGAAAATACATAGAAAGTCGCAACTGTTCATCAGAAAGTCGCAATTGATTTTTAGAGTCACATTTGTTTAGCATAGAGTCGCATCTGCCAAATCAGCTCGCATTTGCTTTGTGAAAAACCGCATATGTTATATTCTGAGTCGCAATTGTCATTTCGAGTCACATCTGTGAGAAACTTAACCACATCTGCCTGACACACATACTGAACATTTATCAGAAACATGAAATTGATCATCAAAAACCGCAACTGTGAAACATAACCACATTTGATAGATCCTACGACGCATTTTCCTGATTATTAAAAAACCAGAATTCACAGTCACTGTCCAGTCAACACGGTTATACTAGTTTCAGTTGTCTTTCCACAAGCAACCCTTGAACTGAAACCTGAAATGATTTGCTCAATTTTGCATCCTTTAGGTATCATTTGGTCATTACTACAGTCATTTCGATTCTTAGTTTTACTTTCATCCTAGAGTGCGTATTACCTTTAGATCAAACTTTTAGGAAGGTCACTTTTACAAACTTTAGAATAGGTCTACTATCTACACTTTGGAAAAACCATAGCGTCAATGAAATCTATCATTGAACCTAGTCCTGTCATCATATATTTGTCCTACAATGAGTCCTCCTAGCTCATTAGTCTAGTTAGGGATCTCATTTTATCTTTTGTCTTAGTCCTACATAGGTTCCTTGACATATCAAAATTGACACCTTGGTTAGATTTTAGGTAGTTGGTAACCTTGTCTCAGGTTCACAAAATTGATTACCTTAGAAGCTTCCTCAAACTTTGCATCTTTTCATCCTAGACAAGCACCATCTTAGACATACCTTATTCGCACAGAAAATTCCAAAAAAATAGCTGCATTCATTCCTTATTTGCACCTAGTAAATCCCAAAAACATAGCTTAGGTTGCATACCTTAGACTTAAGTCACCCTTTTTGCATTGTCATACCTTACGCCTCATATCACATACCTTAGTCATACTCCATATTTTGTCATAACCTCACCACCATGTCTGTAATTTACCTTGATATGCTTGCTAGTCAAGTTACTTCGTAATGGTCAATTCCAACAAGCCATAGACTTCAAAAAACAATTTATCCAATCCAAATGCCAACCAACGTCAACCCATGGTCAACTACCTACATACCATTCCTACCAACAATCCTTAAGTCCTAGTCCTCCATCCATCTACCCTCATTATCAAGAGTCCCTTAGCATAATCCATGCCATGAATCCACAACAAACATCCACTTATCACCCTTATCCTAACCTTGACAAGGGAAACCAACCTTCCACTAATCCCTTCCAAGCCACTCCATCTCACTCTACATTTAGTCATGAAAATGCATCTATTCATGGTCTCCAAAAACACATCCCATCTACTAAACTTAAGGATACATGTCAAATGGAAAGTCCAAAGCATGACTTCATGGCTTCACCTTCATGTCAAGATCAAAGTAGTCTATCCCACGACCCTATCTTTAAGTCCATCCAAGAAGTCCTTCTAGATAACCATGGCATCCAAAATACACCTATCCTTGATCAAGATTCCATTCCCAACCACATCATTCAAGACAAACCCATCTTTGATCAAGACATTATTATTGAGCAAGAATTTCAAAATGATCCTCTCCTTGACCTTTATACCATTCATGATCAAACACTTGAAGATGACCCTATCCAAGTACCAAACACATCCATTTCCCAAAATGAGACACTAGCCTCCTTTGGACACAGGGATGATATTCCTTTAGAACAAGAGTTTCCTACTCTAGACATATTTGCAAATGATCAAGTTATAGTTGAGTTCATTGGACTCTATGAAAATGACCATAAAGATGGTTTCGACATCTACTTGGAAGCACCAGTAGAATCATTTGATTTTTGATATGTCACAAAAATAACAATATGATATCCAACATGTCCAATGAAGATGCAACATCTTATCAACTAGGATCATCCCACTTCCTATCCGAATCAGGCATGTGAAGAGGAAGATTCCAAGTAGCAGTTCCATGCGATTGATAGGGTTGGCATCGCTTTCAAAACAAAAATGCCCCATGCATAAAATTTGTAAAGCATGGAGTATCAGAGGAAAGGACTAGGCATAAAGCGAGGCAGGAATTCGGGCGATTTTAATTTAGGAGAATCCTAGACATCAAGGTCTTGGTTATCCTTCAATTAGAAAATCTAATGATGATAATGGTACCTCCTCGATATTGGGGGCAACTTTATCTAATACAAACATCAAAATGGAGGCCATGAGTAGTTCTTACCATAAGGTTGTTGCCAACACTCATTCCATCCATACCATAAATTTTCATTCCAACATGAACAAACCTTCCATTTGGAACCAACAAAAAAAAACATATTACAAATTCAGCGTTCAAAATCAAATATCAAAAGCCATTGAATCAATCAAAATTCCAAGTGGACAAATAAAGGATTCAAAATGGATCCCAAAGAAAATGGATGAAGCAAAAGAAAAGAAATAGTTCAAAATGAAATTCGAAATCAAAATGTGGAATACAGAAAGAAGGACTCCACATATAATAAATGTCCACCTCCTTAAAAATGGTCATCATTCAAGGCATATAAAAATCATGGTTCCAAACATTATCCCAATCTAAAACCCAGTCTCCATCATCCATCACCCCAAGTTTGGCAAATGAAAATTCCTACATCTAAATTGCCAAACATGTCTACCATCATCCATCATAATCCTACATCACGCCTAAAGTCTAAAAATCTTATGTCACAAATCCATCACATCTTGGCAACAAATCTTTATTGTAAGGACTCCCATGACACTCTATCGCGATGTGCGTATTTTGATAAGGCCAATTCTAGTGTCAACAAGGATCACAATGACATCGATCAATTGTATGCAAGCGTTATGATCCTGACAAGACTACTCCTTCAACAAGGTCATTATTGGCATATCATGGAGCTAGTCTCTACATCAGCACCATCAACAACTTCAAAATAATCGGTGATCATCTAAAGCATCAAAGCCATCCAAAGAAAAGCAAAGTCACTTTGATGAAACGGCAAGCGAGGGGCATCTTAGTGACACAAAAAAAAAAAAAGTCGAGAAATTTTTTTTCCAATAGTGAAAACCATTCTTATGGCGCTTTGGATAAGTATCATGATGAAAACCTGGCAAACAGGCGTCATGTGTAAGAAATTAGCTATGTGGACTATTACAATTGGGGGCAAGTTGTCTCATCTCCCATACCCTTCGTATGACATTTATTATGACATTTCCATCTATCCATCTAAGCCCTACCACTCATGCCCATTTTCTCACCTACTTTGCTCTTGATAAGGACTAGGGTGCAAACATAAATCATGCTTTGGAAAAATTCTTGACATGTCTATCCTTTGGTCATACATTATCCATGAAATATCATGTCATAGCCTTCATAGCATTTTTCCAAATGAGTTATCCTTATACAAAATACCTATCGCATGCCTTGGGTTTCCCCTTGTTAATGGTCTAAGGATTTTTCATCATACAATCTAATCCTAAAAGTCATTCCAAATGCAACAAGCCCAATCTAGACAATCTTGCTATGTATCCTAGCACATCATTTAGAGCATTCTTTGGCTTTGTTTCTAGCCTTGTTGCAAACCTAGATCCTTTAGTCATATTATCATCATCCTCACATTGTTTCAGGATGTGTCCTTCCCATGTCAGACAACGTCATCAGTAATCTCATCACATGTCGATTCATTTTCAGCTTGACTGGGGGCAAGATCATGGTTGTCCTTGGATTCTTGCGCATGCTTGCTCGTTTGCTTGTACATAGTCCACTACCCTGTACATATTCCTTATCCTTGTACATACTACCTATCCCTGTACATAGTCCACTTCCTTGTACATAGTCCACTACCATGTACATAGTCCTTATCCCTGTACATGCTACTTATCCCTGTACATAGTCCACTTCCTTGTACATAGTCCTTATCCCTGTACATACTACCTATCCCTGTACATATCCCTTATCTTTTGTATCCATTGCTTGTATATACCATTCATAATAAGTGGTAGTCTTTCCCATAACCTGAAACAATTGACATTGAGTGCATTTCATATCCCCCATTTTACCCTATTCATAATCAATTGGTCTTATACTCGATTGGGGGAAAACACTTGACGTGTATCATATTGATTCTTCCATTGGCTGTGTTGAAGACGTAAAACCATAGAAAAATCCAAAAACATCACAAAATGACCTGAGAAAACACAAAAGCATCAGAAAACTTCAAAAAGACAAAAAAATCAAAACATTTCAAAAATCCAAAAACAAAGTCAAAGCCAGTCGCACTTGTCAGTCTTTGTCATTCGTTGAACTACGTTGCCTTTGTGACTGGACGTAGGCAAGGCCATCTACCGATGTGCCCCCGAGGCATTAGGTCAGTTTGTTTAGGTTTGTCTGTATAAAATCATGCTTCAATTCATATGTCTATATGACAAGGTCATTGGTTGTGTCGAACTACGAGGTATCTACATGTATAACGTAGGCAAGGAAATCAATCAATGAGCCCCCAAGGCCGCACTAGGTCAGTCCATTAGGGTTCGTCACATTCACTTTCACATACGTCTTCTATTTGTAGTCAGTCTTTTCAGTCAAAGTCAAAAGTCAAACTGAGGAGTCTCTGCGTGTATAGCGTAGGCAAGGCCATCAATCGATGAGCCCCCAAGGCCGCACTAGGTCAGTCCTTTAGGGTTTGTCATCACACAATCAATTGTCAACATATCATATCAAATCATGCATCAATGTCTGGTAGACAAGTCAGCAATGTCTCTAAATCAAATCAAACAACTTGCCATGAAACAATAAAAGAAATAAAAATCAACTATTG
>VDFB02145252.1:0-27968 GCA_007258455.2 Sequoia sempervirens
AATGCAAGGTCTCATCTTAGGGAACATTGTACTTAATATTTCCAAGAGAGGACAAGTGCAAGGAAATATCACACTCTTGGAGGAAATCAAACTCAATGACACCACCAAGAAAAGGACAAATCGCAAGAAGAAAGAAAATCGCACAATGAAATATGAGTGTCGATGTATGACCCCACTTTAAAGCGGTTGCTAACACCATTGTTGTGAGCAATTGCTTTAAAGTAGAAGAAGACATGAGATCTTATTCGGAAAACCCTATGCCAAGTCATATGTTTCCAATAAGCTACATCATGAATAAGTATGTCAAATGCGAGCCAACTTAAGGCATGACATCCACATCCCAAGCTTTCTCTTTTATCTACATGAAAGATGATCAACTAGCCAAAAGAGACAACAAGTGACATATGGGGACAAGGCTTCCTAACCCCCTTGCCCCCACTTAGTGTAGGACAAGGGTGAGCCTACAATGGATGGTGATATGTTGCTCCTTGTAAGAAGATAATGACTTGCAATGAATGTAAAACATGCAATAGTGAGTATGCTATGATCCTACAACTATTACATGGCAAGGAGAAACAACTAAGGTTATTTATTATGATGAGTAAACAAAGTTTCAACTTGATACATATTTAATGAGATATCTATTAGTTTCGGATGTATCAAAGTTAAAGTTGTATTGGAGGAATCTTTTGTAATAATGTTGACATTGAATGAAGGCTTGTTTATTTCTTTCGAGGGATAATAACCAAGAACATTTAGTCGTTTCTTGCGTGTTAGGCTATATGTGGATATTTATACCTTTTTCCCTAGCACCACATCCTTTTTCACTATACCCAAGTTGTTTTGGAATCACATAACCTCTTCCATAGATCCTTTTCACTCTTTTTGGATTAGGTGGTTGTTCATATTTAGATTTTCTCATGTGTGTTGTTGTTTCTTCTAAAGTGGTTGAAGTGAATGTTTTATCTTCCCTTTTTAGATTCTTTTGTTATGATCATGTATTCCCCCACGGATGTAGAAATGAAATCAAAGGTTTTCAAAGCCTCTTCCAATAAATTTGTGGCTTCTTCATGTATACACCTAAAACTAGTCCAGATAATCAATTAATTAAATACAAGTTATTTAATTAATAAACCTTTTAATTTGTCTACTTATAAATAAATTCTAAATTTATTTATATAGTTCACATTTTCTAATTCTTCTTATCTTAAATCATATTTCTCTAATATTAATTAAATAATCAAATTCAAATAGTTTGTTTTATTTAATTAATATCTTCTTACTAAATTTGAATTTAGTCACATGTCTACATCTTGTCCTCCTTCCACCTCATCATGTGTCTCAACAAATTGAATATGCCAAATAATTAATTCAGCATTGTCCTCAACAAATTTTGAAACAAACTTGATTATTCTCTCTCACACTTGGCAAAGTGTTCTATTAAAGGGAACATTCTCCTTGATTCTCTCTAACTTCTTCATCCTCCACCCTCGATCTCTCCAACTAAAATCCTAACCGTTGGTTGCTGCCACATCAGAATATGCCTTGGAAAATCTATAAATATAGCCTCATTCTACAACAAAAGGATCCCAACTTTGAGCAATCTTACTCTGCATAATTTTCATTAGAGCATTTGTGCATTTACCAATTAGCATTTATAAGATTTAATTTAGAATCATGGCTTTATCATTAGCTGCATCTTAGTTTGCAATAGATAACTCCATTTCCATATCACTTTCATCAATAGCATCACCATCATTATCAACATTATCATATAATTTAGCAATCAATCATGTAGGAATAGATTTCTTGCATTTTCCAGCATTTCATTCTTCAGGTTGTCTTTCTAAAGGTCATAAGTGCATAAACAATATGAGATCCATTATGATTTAATGAATCCTTGAAGATAGGAAACAATGGGACAACTTTAGGGAATTTGTTTGGTCTCAATTCAATTAGATTGTTATTCAAATTTCTCTAATATAATGTTTCATTGATTGTGTGGTTTTATTACCATGGGGCTCCCCATTTTTATTAATGATTTCTGGAAAGTTTGTTTATAGATTTGGATGTGAACTTCTATGTAAGCACCCGTGGTTTCTTTCAGCACATGTGAAACATCTTCTGGTGCATCCAGCCCTATTTTAGTACATCCAGCTAATTTTTTGACACATCAGGATCATCTTTAATTGCATACAGGGGTTATTTTAGCATATTTAGTGGTTGTTTTAATACATACAATAGTTTTTCTAGTGCATATAGTAGTTCTTTTAGTGCATATGTGTTATCTTTTAGCGCATATGGTTTTTGTTTTAGTGCATTTGGTTTTCTTTGCAAAAGCTTAAAATTTCAAGAATTGATCAATACTTTTTGTTTTTTAGGTACTTTTAAACATTTTCAAAGACAATTATATCAAACTACTAATGGTGTTTGTAGGGCCTGAAGTTTTTTTAGTGCTTTCTTTTGATTAAATTAAGCATCTAGTTTAATTAAGAGGTTAATGAACACCCTATCTACCATGCTTGTAATGTGATAGGCCTACGCTCTCCCCTTCATTGGATGACCAAAGTGACAGACTCACTCTTTCATGTTTTTATAACACCTTTAGAAGGCATTCCATAGTGGGAAAAAGTACTCACCCTATGGGAACGACCTAAGTGGGAACAACTAAAGCCAAGTTTTTCAACCCACTCTAATCAAAAGTGAATTTGAGGAAACTCACAATTCAACGATAGTGTGCAAGATAACCATCCCCAAATCCTTTGTTCTAAAGGTTGGAAGGTCTCCTAAGGGATTTTATCATTTTCTGCATTGAATGGAAACCCTTACTACAAAATTTAAGTGTAGAAGCCAACCAAGTCAGTCTCCGAACATTTTTAATATTCACAGTGCAAGGGGATGGAAGAATTTTCCCCCAAGATACTCACCATATAACTATCAAGGATTACTAGCCAAAAGTGGAAGATTCGACTTTGGTTAAGACTCGGGAAAGGAAAAAACACGGACACCCTCTAGGGGGTGACATGGCTATGTGAGATGACATAGTTCTAAGATGTGGGTTGTGATATTATAAGTGACTCTTGAGATTAGAAAAGTGTTTGATCTGATTTTTCTTGTCCTATACCTATGGAAATCAAAGGAATCAGACCAGATTCTTGAACATACACTTAATGTTTAGTGCCTAGGCTGGAAACAACTATTTTACAACTTGTTGGTGTGTTTGGAATCATTACTCAAGTCATCCGTTTAAGAACACTTAATTCACATAACTCACAAATAGGAAAAAGCAGAAAAAAATCATTGATTCAGAAGATTACTCCTAGAAAACATCCATTTCACTGATTCAAAGCAAAATAACCAGACAAAGTTTCAAAATAGTGAACACTTCCAGTTTAGTGCATACATTCTTTGTTTCAGCACATTCACGGTATTTCCTAGTGCATATGGGGCCTTTTCTGGCACATACACAACATTTTCTAGCACAACTAGGGCATTTTTGAGTGCATATGGTCCATTTTCTAGCGCATCTAGGTCATTTTCTAGTGCATTTGTTCCATCTTTCAACACATTTGAAAATCCTTTTAGCGCATTCACCTACAGAGTACCAAATTGAATCACATTTAGGGGTAGTCTAGCATATCACTAGCTTGTTTTAGCACATTTGACCCATTTTCTAGCGCATCTGAGTCATTTTCCAGTGCATTGAGTCCATCTTTTAGTGCATTCTTTGGTGCAATTGCTCCATTTTTTAGTGCATTGAGTCCATTTACTAGTGCATCTAGGGGACAGTCTAGCGCATCCAGGCTATCTATTAGTGCATCCATTCCATCTTTTAGAGCATCCAATTAAATTCAAAATAAAGAGTTAATTTTACCATTTGTCTGACATTTCAAACCAGAATTAAGGATCCTTTTCATAATAGAATCATTCCTCAGATCACAACAGTGTCTTAAACTTGATGAAACTGGCCTTTGAAAGTGAAATTCTCTTAACTAAACTAAGATCTACTAGCTTAAGGTACCTAAACATCCATCACACCTCTGATTATTAAGCTAAGTTTCACCATCAAGATATGTGTGATCGATTTTAATTGTGCAATAAATTTAGATTAAAAACAAATCAAACACACCAATGCGACATTATATTGAAGACAACTTAATTAAAAGACAAACAAAATCTTAAATGATAGATTATTCAATGATGTCCCATTGTCCTCTATCTCCAGTGATTTTGTCGATTCTAGCTTGCTCTCAGATCGTGTGCTAGGCTCAACAAACAGTCTTCCTAGAGAACGAGATTAAAGATGATGATTGAACACTATGCTAAGATATGATTATGCTAAAGCATGATTGCTATAATGTAAGATTATGAAATGCTATGAATGTTAAAGCTAATAATAACAATGCTAAAATGCTAATTGCCAGAATGCAACTAATCTCTAATGTCTATCTCCAACCAATGCTTGGATTTGCAGGGGTATTTATAGAGTTTTTGAAGGCTTCTGATTGGCTGATGTGATCAATAGTTGAAATCAAGCTTGTCAAGATGAACAGAGAGAGATTTTTGAAAGTTGAGAGAGAGATGGAAGGTTTCCTCCTACATAATTTTTCCCATTCAGAACTGAAGGAAAGTTACCATTTAAGGAGTGAGTTGAGGATAAATCCCATGATTAAATAAATAAATTTATTTAATTACATGTGATGATGAATTTAGAAGTTTGCATAATTAAATAATTAATATTTAATTATGTGTGAGAGATGAAAATGGAAGGTAATTAAATATTTAAAATATTTAATTATGCATGAGAGATGAAAAGGTGTTAAATTAAATATTTGTGATATTTAATTTAACTGTGAGATGAAGAAGGTGTTTGGAGGAATATTCCATTATTTGAATTCAAAAAATTCAAATTTAGAATAACATGATAATTAATATAAATAAATTATAAAATTTATTTAATTTAATTAAGAGGAAGATGTCAATAATTAAATAAAATTATTTATTTAATTAAGGTAGAAGAATTATAAAAGTGAACGATATAAATAAATAATTAAATTTATTTATATGCAGATGACTTTAGAAGATTAAATAATTAACAAGCTTGATTAATTGTGACCATTTTTCCCCTCTTTGAAGTGATGTGTGAAACACATTGCTTCAAAAAAAATATTCCCTGCCTTTGAAATTTGTTGCATTTGATTTTGTCCCTAGTCAAAAAATTTTAACTGATATGCCCCTAATTTGAACCTGATATGTTTCTGATTGAGAAATGTGGCTGATATTGATGATGACCCCTCGAGAGGTAAATTACTAATGATGAGAAAAGTGTTGAGTTGATGATGAAATTCAGATGATGAGAGAGATGTAGTTTAGCTCCCGATAATTGATTAAAAGATGCCCCAATTTGAAAAATAAGGTCAGAGTTTAAGAAAAGGACAAAAATAAAATGCCACAAAACCCACCTTGTTTAACCTTTAAAAGGTAAAAGGAGTAAAAAGGGCAAGTCATTTTCACCTTTTGACTTTAGTGATTTTGTTGCTCTAACACTGACTTGGCGAGATGGAGATTCTATATCATAGACATAGATTCAAGGGAGGCCCACCGATACTAGAGACCAACCGCATATGGACCACTGGTGAGTCGATTCAACCCTCTTTGTGTTGAAATTTTTTTATTTTAATTGAATTTTGATGTGTTTTAGCATGGACTTAGGTTTGAACATTCTGTTTTAGCACATAGAGTAGGATTTTTAGCGCTTGTGATGTTTCTTTTAGCGCATGCAGGGTGTAGAATAGCACTTTGAGGAAATAGGTAGTTTAGCGCATTCGATAGGTGGAATAGCGCATATAGGATGCCTGTAGGAAATTGGGAGTGTAGTGCATATAGGATATAAAATAGCACATATAGGGTTTCAACGCATAGAGGAAATGAATTAGCGCTTTGAGGACACATAATGGCGCATAGGGGGATTTAGCATATCGGGGGGAAACTTTAGCGTATTTGGTGTTTTAGCACATTGAGGCCACAGATTAGTGCATTCAGGAAATTTATGTCGAATGCACTGTTTGATGAAAATGATGAAAGAATGATGATGTATATTGCTTCTTTGGTCAATATATAGATAAATTTTCTTTTCATCATGTTGATAGGGATAGAAATGAGAGAAAATCTTATGATGAATTGATAACTTTGCTTCTCGAAAATAAGAAAAAAAAAAAGAATAGATAGCTGATAACTTTGATTCCATTCAATGAAAAACAAAGAGTAGTTAGATTGATATATTGTCTGATTTGCTGATAACTTTGCTTTAGAAAACAAATATTAGATAGATGATAACTTCATTTCTAGTGAAGTAAAAACAAAGAGTAATTAGATTGAGATGACTTCTGATAAATTTTATTTCTGCAATAGAAAACAAATAGTAAATGACTGATATGATTGTTGATAAAATTGTTTTATGTGATAGAAAATAAATAGTAGGTGATGTGATTCAAATATATTTGTATTCATGACTGAAGTACAAATAGGAAAATGATTTGATTGTTGATAAATTTTCTCTCTTGAGAAAGAAAACAAATAGTAAATGATGATAGAGTAGAGTGATTTGATATTCAGATAGAGAGATTTTGCATTGATTTCATGATTTGAGTCACTTAGATAGAGCACTTGATATGGTTCATTGATATGATGAACTGATATGGGTCACTTGATAGATAGATATGAGTCTGATTGATTTGCATGATGTTAAGTAGATAGATCACGTTGAGATGAGTCTATGTGAGGAGTCTGATTGATTGTCGTTGTGATGACCAAAAATAAGAGGTTTTCAAAAACCTCTAGATCAGAGAGCACTTCCCTATGGGTTTGGAGAGGATACGAGATTTGACACTTGCAGAGGTATAGTTGATAGGGAGATGTGGTTTGGGATCTTTGTTGTCTATGTTGTAGATTCGAGTCAATAGGGGACTGTTGACCACACTAGCAGAGAGGTGGCATTCAGAGCATAACACCTTTCATTTGTCAACGGGTGAGATGATCGTGACCCCTGAGGATGTATATAGGATTTTGGGGACTCTAGTTGTAGGTGCTCTTGTGGTTTATGACCACAAGGAGCTAGGTGGTACATATGCATTAAGGAGAGTATTTGGGGATGATCAGATAGCAGGGTACTAGGTGCCATGGGTAGATTTGAGGGGATATCTGGCCTTACCTATAGTTTTGAGTGCATTTATTGGAGGCTTCCTTTGTCTGGATTTCCGGTCAAAGGGATTATCAGTTGGGTGGGGGAGGATGCTTGAGCTGATGATAAGTCAACAGCAGAGATATGCCTGGGGGAGTTGCATGTTAGCTCATTTATATCATGACTTGCATCAGGTAGTATATAGCGGAGGGGGCAGTCTGTCATGTGGTGCTACCCTACTCCAGATCTGGGCATGGGAGCATATTTCTATTATGAGACCACTTGGACCGAGGGCTAGGCCACTAGGAAGGCCATATGTATATGCATATTCGAGTGTACTTGTCTAGCCCAAGCTGGGCAAGTTGGATTACTAGCGACGGTGTCTAGATGATGTTGATTTAGTGATATGGAGGCCATACATGGATTGTGAGGCATGGGATACTGATCATCTAGAGATGCCATTTGTATGTATGCCTCAGTATCTAATAGGTTGGACCCCTTTTATTATAGAGATATTTTTGGCATTGTGAGTATAGAGACAGTATGGATATACTCGGGGGATGCCTCAGGGTGTTGTGTACTATGGGTAGCGCAAGGATGATCTTAGATGGGGGCCATGCATAATTTCGTATCAGGTGGCGTATACAAAATATACAAGGTTATAGCCTAAGGCATGGGATTACAGGCTAGATATTACTGATGTAGGGATGTCAGATGAGTACTTGCGCATTTTCACACACATCCATTTCCTCATTTTAAATGTCCAGATGAGTCGGCGCCCATTATGATGGCGTTGTAGCCAGGAGGGATGAGATAGGAGGATGTGCGAGGGGGAGCAGGCAATTGGAGGAGAGGAGAGGGGATGAGGAGGAGAGTGGAGAGGGAGAGAGATCCGATGATGATGATGGAGATGATAGCAGAGATGGTGGAGGGTAGGAGCAGAGGCTAGTGAGACTGAGGCTAGACATTTTGGGTAGTATACAGATCATGCGAAGGCTGAGGACTGGTATGGCAAGCACATATAGTTATGTTGCAGGCCCAGGTACAAAAACTTTAGAGGCAACAGGCATAGTTGCAGAGCTAGTTGGTTCAGGCTTAAAGTGTTGTAGGGCAGTTATAGGCACAACTTGCACCAACAGAGGTGCAGATATAGGCATAGACGTAGGCACCTCCTCCTACCCCGAACCCACAGGTGGCCCAAGTGGTAGCAGAGAGATTCATTCAGATGGAGGGCATTAGAGGCCAAGGGGGTGGTTGAGAGACTTATGGGCATTGTTGAGAGTACATCTATGTGGGAGGCCATTGCAGAGTGATTTGAGATTGCTAGGGAGGCCGAGCATTACAGGATTAGATATGAGGAGTTGTTCCCTCCTGATCGCAAAGAGCCTTACCCTCGGTCACATAGAAGATCCAAGAGCATATCAAGGACTATGACACACAACAGAGGGGTCACAGGGCCTCAACAGGATCCCGACGTAGGGGGTAGTGGTAGGCCACCATCCTCTAGACCAGCTACATCAGGGGGCTTGACCAGCTAGCCTTTATATGTGATGTTTATTGATGCAGTATTATTGATGTACTTCACTCATGTATATCTTTTGTGGAGCATGTATATTGATTTTGATCATATCCCATGTATCTCTCTAGACTTTTCAGTTTCATTGGACATTGGAAATTTGTATTTATTTTTGATGAGCGATGATATGCAACGGTGGCGAGTTTTGATGATGTGCATTTTTTATGTGATTATGTGATGATGATATGGATATGTGTTTGTTTGTATATGCTATGAGATGGATTTGTGATCTTTTTGATGGTTTTATGACTAACCTGTGATGCAGGAGGATTCTTATAATGATGATTTGTGATGCATACTAATGATGTAATGCAGGTGGATGACCTATGATGTGATTATGAAAATATGCAATGGGATATATGATATGTTTATGAAAAATGAAATATTTTGCAAATGATGTGGAAATGTAATGTATGTATGAATTGTTATTTTTTGATTTTTCAAATGCATAAATAATGATGATGTGATGGAAAATGGATGTTGTGTTTATGAAATGCATCATGAATTTGGAAATGCTATAAAATGATATGTGATATAGGTCAAATGTTATGTGAAAAGTGAAAAATATGATATAATAATGGGATAAAGCGAAATGAACGTGATTAATAATAATGAGATGTATGATAAGATTATAAATGATATGTAAGGAAATGTGATGAAATGATGATGAAATGATAATGATAAATGAAATGACAATGAAAAATGAAATGAACATGATTAATAATAATGAGATGTATGATACGATTATAAATGATATGTAATGAAATGATATGAAATGATGATGATATGATAATGACAAATGAAATGTACGATAATGAAATGATGGTAGTGAAGATGATACATTGTAAGCAACTATGCAAAATGAAAATGATAAGTAAGATATTAATGATATGAGGATGATAGTTAATATGAAAATGATATGAAATACCGAATGGATAAATGAAGATGATATAAAATGATCAATGGTATGTAATGAAATGATAATGCATAATGATGGATAAATAAATGATAAATAATCCAAATGATATGAAAATGAATGAAATATGACAAACTATATGATATGTACAAGACCTAGATGAAATGATAATGATTAATGAAATGATGATGAAGATGAAAGAATGATAATAAAACAAATGTTCGAATGTCCTTCATAGATAGTCCAAAGAGACATGACAATCGTTGATGTTTTTGTTCATCCTTTCAAAACTCTGATGCAAATCCAGTATGCAGATATGTACAATGATCTAAATGAAATGCAACTAAACGAAACCAACCATTTTTTGAGCCTTTCGTTAGCTTTCTTGAATCACCATAGAGCATTTTTAAAATGTTGGAATTATGTACAAGCATTAGAGGGGAAATTAGCACCAATGATGACCTAAGTACAACTTTCATGATTTGTGATATAGCAAGTGAACACAAGCATTGAGGTATAATTGAACCGATGACCTAAGCATTTCTTGCATAAACAGAAAAAGATTAACTATTTTCTGATGCAAATTGGAACTGTCATCAATGATACACTTTAGAAACCATGTCTCGTGACATATTTGCACCAGATGGATAGTTAACCTCAAGACAACAGATAAAGAAAAATCATCCTCTTTCCTTGCCACTCTAGTTCGGTACATCATCGAGTGTGATCCAGAGGGATGGTATTGAAAGTCAAACAACCATTGTTCAAAATATAATACTGATATTCCAAACATTATTCAGATTTTAGATCATCCAAATATGTGTTATGATATGGTACTTGTTGAAAACTGTTGGGATATGGATCGATGATTGGATAGTTGTTCATGTGATTTTATTGTTTGTTCACATGATTAGGTTTTATGTCATTTTCTAGCTATCTCAGTAAAATCTGAAAGTTGATTTCCCCCAGTATGTCAATGTTTGCCCCCAAGATTGACACAACTTGCTAAAATGAATATGTACAATAATCAAGCCATGGTAAGACATTATCGCTCTAGGAAAATGATGGCAGTATGATGTTGTTATGGCCCTAAGATGATGGGGAAAACATGCATGAAATGAAGGCTGAAAAGCTAAGTCTAGAACATGAGCTAATAGATGGAGAGCTACAAATAGTGTTTGTTTGCCATATTTTCACTATCTATTTTTTATTGCATTTTTCTAATTTATTTTTTATTTTTCTTGTCAATAGACTGCGTGTTGCTAGGTTTTCACCCAATGATATTTTTTATTTATTTATTTTTTTTTTGATTTTTTTTTTCAGGACTTTTTCTTATTTCTTTTTGTGGTTTTTTTTTAGGACTTTTTTCTGTTGTTTTTGTGTTTTTTTTAGGACTTTTTCTGTTGTTTTTGTATTTTTTAAGGACCTTTTATGTTGTTTTTGTATTTTGTCAAGACTTTTATGGATGATGATAACCACTTCAGACATAATACTTCTTCAAGTGCATGTTGTTGATGGTTTCGTCAAACAGGTCCCTGTCTGGTATTGACAACTTGTAGGCTCCTAGAATGTAGAGTACGATAACCACATAAGGACCCAACCAATTTGGTTCAAACTTTCCTTTCTTCTCTCTGTCCTATTGATTTCATGGGTTTTCCTTCAAAACAAGATCACCAACCTGAAAGGTACATGGCTCGAATCTATGATTATAGCTGCGAGACATCATCTGTTGATATGCTTTTAATTGATCAGCTGCTTGTTGTCTCTTCTCATCGAGGAGTTCCATCTCTTGCAGTCAGGAAATTTTGTATTCATCATTTGTTGTGAGACCCTTCAATGATACCCTGAGTCATGGGATCTCAACCTCTAGTGGAAAAATGGCTTTTGTTCCATAGAAAAGATCATATGGTGTTGCTCTTGTTGGTGTTCAGATACTAGTTCTGTAGGCCCATAATGCAGGATTGAGTTGAACATGCCAATCTTTCCCTGCATCATTCACAGTCTTCTTCAAGATCTTCAATACATTTTTGTTTGAGGCCTTTGCTTGGCCATTCCCTTGTGGATAGTAAGGTGTTGAATATTTGTGCTCAATATGGAATCTCTCACAAAGTTCATCAACATCTTGATTCTTGAATGGTCATCCATTATCTGTGATGATGAAGCTAGGAATATCATACTGACAAATGATATAGTTGAGTATGAATGATGAGATTTGTTTGTCGTTAATCTTAGTGAGAGGTATTTCCTCAATCCACTTGGTAAAGTATTATGTTGTTATGATAATGAACTTGTGTTTGTTTGATGATGAAGGATGAATCTTGCCAACTAGATCCAACCCCCATTGAGAGAATGGCCAGGTCAGCATGAACAATTGTAGTTCTTGTGCTGGTGCATGGATGAGATTCCCATGTATCTGACATTTTGAGCACTTCTTCATAAAAATGAATGATTCTCTTTCCACTATATGCCAGTAGTAACCCATTCTAATCAATTTCTTAGATAAGGTTAGTCCACTTGAATGAGTACCACAAATGCCACCATGAACTTCCTATAAAGCCTTGTCAGATTTGTCACGTTCAAGACATCAAAGTAAAGTACCATCAAGACCACGATGATAAAGGGTGTCAGCGATAAGATTATAGTGAGAGGATTGGGGAATAAAGTTATGCTTTTGATTACGAGATAAGTCAGGTGGTAAGATGTCATTTTTTAGGTAGGCATAAATCTTTCCATACCTAGGTGAATCAAATCCTACTAAGTGGCAAATGATTTGGCTTTCAAGTGTGTCATAGGTAAGTGCAAATGATTGTTCCACTAGAAATTCATAGCGAGCCTGATTTTCTAGGAGTTGTAGCAATGATGCAATCGTGGCTATGGTGTTAGATGCTTTGTTATCAAGTCTTGGAATCTTTATGAACCTGATATCCATGAAGTATTTCTTGAAATCATCAACCATTTTCTTGTATGGCAATAGTTTGTCATCTTTGGTCTGATAATCATCATTGATCTGATTAATGATGTAGACACCTAAAAATGACCTAGGCCTGGAAGCTTCATTTCTACCACTTTCGTCCTAGCATAATTATGACATTTAATTATGTCCTTGGTCCACATTCGACTATTGATTAAATAATTCATAATTATTTAATTAATTCATGTCCTTTTATTCTTCATGATTATTAAATAAATAAATTCTATTTATTTATTAAATACGTCATTAATTGTCTAAGTCTTCCTTAATTAAATAAATTTATGAATTTATTTAATTACCTATTCATTTATTCTTCCTGATTATTAAATAAATAAGTTTTATTTATTTATTTAATATGTCACTAATTGTTTTAATTAAATGAATTGATTAATTTATTTAATTAATTAATCTTATCTTCTAAATTAAATAATTAAATTTAATTATTTAATTGCCAAATTTGATATTCCTCTCATTTTAAATAAATTAAATTATTTAAAATGTCATCTTAGTCTTAACTTTCAGCTCATTTTGGTAAATAATCTCAAAATGGATTATTTATTATCTCACTCAGTTCACATTTGGAATTAATTTAATTCCAAATTGGTAACTTTCCTCCAGAAGTTGAGTGATTGGGCGGGTTCTTGGTCCTTCTCAAATTGATCTTTAGTCTAATCTTTATCTTCCTCATTTTCAAAAATCTTTATTTTCAAATTAGTTTCTTCATTTATTCTCCACCGTTGATCTGATTCTCTAAGATATTATCTTGACTGTTCAATTAATGAATTTCCCCTAACCCTAATTAGGGAGTCTCAGATTTAATCTGGACCTCTCATTTTAGGTTTTGTTCGAAATGCAATCTCACCTGTCCATTCAAAATGGAATTTTCTATAAAATGCCATTTTACTCTCACTTTTTGATTACACACACACAAGTAGACATATTATAGGTGTATTATATACTTACTCGTTGGCACACTTAGATTTCCATAGCAATTGCAGCACTTATTATCTTCATTTGATCAAGTCTTAGCATATTTAGGCATTGTCAATCATAGTCATTTAGGCAATAGGCATTGGACATTTGTGAAAATCCTTCAAAGCTTGGTGTAGGACATAGGCATATATTTGCAGATTGCTCATTTTTCTAATATGAGGGCAACACATGAACCAACAAGCAAGGAGGTGTTACGAAGGTGAATCATGGAGGTTGCAACAACTATTTGGTATACTTGTTTTATTTACGTTTGCTTCCTTTGTTCTTTGTAATTACTTTGGGTTTTGTCTTTTGTATTGATTTGATAACTTGAATCTAAACCTAAAAGAAATCCTCAGATACAAATGACTAACTATGATTCACCATAAACTTGTAGTTCTATGATCCTCCATTCTAATGCAATCTTGAGTCAATTGATTAAAGCTTCATATTCAACTATGTTGTTAGTGCATGGAAACATTAGCCTATATGACCAAGGAATGGTGTGTCCTTGAGGGGTGACAAAGAGTATTCCTTCCCCCGATCCATGTTGAGTGTAAGAACCATGAAAGTATAATGACCATGATTGTTTGAATTATGTAGTGAAGACATCAACATCTGCAAATTCAATGTGCATGGGATGCTCTGCTTGTAGTGGTGCTTCAGCTAGTTGATCAACAATAACTTGTCCTTTGATTGCTTTGCGATCAAAATAATGAATGTCAAACTCACTTAAGATCATGACCAATTTTTCTAACCTTCTTGTTAATGTAGCCTTGCTCAATAGATACTTGAGTGGATCAATCTTTGTAACAAGATTGATTGTAGGAGCTAACTTGTAGTGCTGAAATTTCTATGAGGCAAAGACTACTGCTAGACAAGCCTTCTCGATGAAAGTGTAGTTGAGTTCATGACTTGTTAACATTCAGCTGATGTAATAAATTGCATGCTCCTTTCCTGTAGAGTCCTCCTGTGCTAATAATGCCCCCAAAGATGTCTCTGTTGCATAAATATATAAGAGTTTCGATTTGTCTGGATTTGGTGGTACTAAAATCAGCGGGTTCATCAAGTATTGTTTGAATTGTTGAAAGGCCATTTCACACTTGTCATCCCATTTCAAAGGAACATTTTTATGCAATAGATGTGTGAAAGGTAGAATTCTATCTATCAATTGTGCATTGAACCTTCGTATAGATTGAAGTTGTCCTTGTAATGATCTTAACTGATTGATGTTCCTTGGTGGAGGCATTTCCATGATTTCCTGCACCTTGGCAGGATCTACTTCAATTCTTTTTGTTCATAATATGTATCCCAACAGCTTTCCTGATGTGACCCCAAAAACACATTTCTTGGGGTTGAGACAAACTTTTAACTTTTCTAACCTTGTTAACATTTTGGATAACACTTCAAGATGTCCTTCTCTTGTGTTTTATTTTTCCAATTTATCATCTACATAATCTTCCATTAATGTGTGCATCATGTCATGGAAAATTGTAGTCATGGATCTTTTATATGTAGCCCTAGCATTCTTTAGACCGAAAGGCATGATGTTCCAACAATAAGTCCCCCATGGACATGTGAAAGTTGTTTTGTCCTGGTCTTTAGGTGTAATCTTGATTTGGTTGTAACCAGAAAAACCATCCATTAACTTGAATACATGGCATGGCTAGCTGTCAGATCAACTATGGTATCAATGTTTGGAAGTGGGAAGTCATCCTTAGGAAATGCTTTATTAAGATCTCTAAAATCTATGCAAACTATGATATGTCCATTTGGTTTGGACATAGGAACAATGTTGGAGATCCATTCTGCATAGTCGATTGATCTTATAAATCCCACATCAAGGAGTTGTCCGAGTTCTTCTTTAACCAGTTGTGCAACATGAGGATGCATCTTTTTGAGTTTTGGTTTCATAGGCTAAACTCCTAGTTTGATGGACAAGTGATGCATTATGAGATTGGGATCAAGAACTGGCATGTCTGTTTAAAGACTAGGCAAAGTTGACTTGATTTTCTCTTAGAAATTTCATGAACTCAGGTACTTCTTTATCTGTCATTGATGCAACTAACTTTAGAATCCTTGGTTTTTCTGTATTTTGAAGATTAACCTCTTTTGTAGGCTCAATCAAGATAGGCAATCGCTCATGATAGTGCTCGGGGAGAGTGTCAAGCTTCCCATCATTTGGTGCCTTAAAAAGGTTTTCACCATCTAATATGCTCTTTATTTTATCTTTTGTTTGATCTAACACTGCTAGATTCTAGTTTTCACCATTAGATCTTTCCTTTTTATTTTACTTTTGCAGTTAGGAGACTTGACACTCTCCTGATTAAAGACTCTATTGCAAAAATCAGTAGTGGAACAATCATTTGTGTCGTATGTGGAATGGAAGTTCACGATAGATTCATCACTTGGAAACATAGGTATATCGATAGGTTCAGATAAATCCCAGTCAATGAGATTGAGATGGATTAAAGGTAGCAGTTCATTGGGCTGCGTGAAATCAGCTATGGTTATGACCATAATAGAGTTGTATGTAGGATCTGAGGTATGAGGCAGATTAATGATGGTATTGTTCCCATGATAGTCTTGTTCGTTTAAATCCGACTCAGTATCATTAGAATCATAGTTGCCTTGTAGTTCAGATCCTTGCAGTTGGGACCCTGACCCTTCACCTTTGATTAGAGTTGGGGTATACTTGTGTATCACATCAACCTTTTTGTCCCTCCAGAACTCATCATTGTAGATGGTGTCCCATTCATATTCACCAGAGTCTGTGTTAGAGTTATTATCCACAAAATTATGAATTGTTGTCAAACATGCTTCTCTTGTATCATAACCTTCTTGCAATGTGAGGATAGTATCATGCAACTGCTTGGATGTTCTTTCTTTTGAGTTAGTATCATAGCCTAGTCATGTTTTATCTATTGCAACAAGTCCTGGAAGGTGAATAAGCTCAACTACTCCTTTTCTCTTTCTAATAGGACCATTACCATCATAGCCCATCATTTGCATGATTGAATACCCTTTACCATATTAGTTAGTTGGTATTTTTACATTGAGGACTATTTCATCTTTATCTTTATAGAGCCAATTTATAACTTCTCTATCCTCAGGATCTTCCATGGGGAATTTTTCTTTGATAAATCATCCATTAAACTTTGTACTTGGCTCTGTTGGTGGTTGCGTTGAGGTTGATGCTACAAATATCTGATGTTGTGTGATAGAAGGTTTCCCATGTGACCAAGGAAATGTAGGTATATTAGCAAGACAAAGAGAGTACTCCCCAACTCCATTTTCCTTGAACCATAGTTTTCTATCAAAGCTTTTGGTTAACTGACTGATTTGTGTATCAACTTTGGAAGAAGTACTAGTAGGAGCTTCTCGATTGTTGGGAACCAAAGTATCTTGACTAGCTTTGATGTTGGCATAAGTTTGACTATTTGAATTATCAGCTGGTATTGTGATCTCATGTCTTTCATAAGGAAACTTAAGACATTGATGATATGTGGACGGGATAGCTTGTATTTTGTGGATCCAAGGATGACCCAACACGATTATGTATGCAAGATCACAGTCTAATACTTGATAGAAAGTATTCTTGATAACAAGTCCCACTCTAATTGGCAGGATGATTAAACCATTGGATGCTCTTTCCTCATCATCATAGGATTTAATAGTGATATTTCTTCCAGGATCAATGGAGTCCTCAGAAAATCCTAAATCCTGAACTAACTTCATGGTACATATGTTCAACCTAGCCCCTCCATCTATTAGGATGTGTCTGACATGAAACTTGTAGATCATGACTTCTAAGTATAGTGATGAATTATGGGCATGAATTATGAAAATGTCATATTTCTTGGAGAATGAGAGGCATGTGGGTGATGACGAGTGTCCCACCATGGCTTGAAATCATTCCACATCCAGATCAGTGGATACAGTTGTTTCAACAAGGACCTTTTCTAGAATTTCCTTATGTGCTGGGGAAATCTTCAGGAGTTCTAAGATAGAAATCTAAGCAGGAGTTTTTCGAAGTTGATTGACTAAGTCATATTGATGTTTTGGTGGGGGCACAATGGATTTTGAAGAAGCACCCTTTAAGACAACTTTAGCTTGTTCCCTTGTTGTTGTGTTGACTTGTCTACATTCCATCTTTTCCTTAACTTTAATAACATTGACCTACTTGTCGTCAGTGTAGATATGGTTGATTATATTATCATTGATATGATTCACACTTTTTCCAGAAGAATCACCCTTTTGATAGTTGGGAAAAGGGTTGTGAAATTTTTGGTGGTCTTCGTTTGATTGTTGGTGTCCTTCTATTGTGATGGTGCCATTTTCGATTAAGTCTTGAATGAAATTCTTCAAGGCTTGACAATTATTCATACGATGGCCCTTGCACCAATGATAATCACAATAGTATGCATCATTCCATGATGGAGGCTTCACACTGGGTTCAAAGTTCCGTTGAGGTGGCAAAGTAAGAACATTTTTAGCCATCAACTCTTTGAATGCATATTCTAAAGATTGACCCAATGGATTAAAGGTTCTTTTGCTAGAGAAGAATGAAGATCGTTGTGGATTTGTGTTTGAGGTATTTCTTAAGGTATTGTTGTTGTTTCCATGGTAACCTTGATTGGGAGTAGAATTTTAATTCACGTTGTTCCTCAGAGGAGGAGGATTTTTTCTTTGATTTGTGACTAAATTGACGTTGTTATAATTATTATAGCAAGGAGCACTTGGAGTAATAAGAACAAATGGCTTAGTCGAGACATGATTTGCATCTACAACACCATCATTCACCACATTTTTGTTGCGAGTCCAAAACTTAGATTTTTCATTGTTGTTGTGGTGATTTGAAGAGCTAGGATTGTCCTTATCAAGTTTTATTATCCCTCTCTAGATTAAGGCACCTTCAATGGTGATGGAATTTTCAATCAATTTCTGAAAAGAGGGAGGACAATGAGGATTAAGACTATAGCTCATCTCTTGATCTAAGTTGTTTATGAAAGTGGTGATATTTTACTTTTCAGGAACATGATGTGGGTATCTAGCAAACAATCTTCTCCTTCTCTGAAGAAATGTAATGAATGGTTCACTAGGTTTTTGTTTAGCCTTGCAGAGATCAATCATGGTTATTTGATGTTGTATGTTGTAGGAATATTGTGATATAAACTCATTAGTCAATTCCTCAAATGTCTTGACAGATGGTGTGATTTTTGATAGCCATTCCATAGATTGGCCTCTAAGACTCCTAGGAAACAAACACATCAAGTATGTGTCCTCATGGGAAAACTCTAAAGTCATATTTTAGAAGTCTCCAATATGATTGATTGGATCCAATTTCCCATTATACCAATCAAATTTTGGAACTTCGCAGTGTTTGGGAAACGGGATCATGTTGAGACGTCGGTCAAAAGGATGAGGAAAAATGTCATCAAGAGCATATGTCTTCGTTGTGGTTCCCCCTTGCATGTCTTTAATTTTTCCTTGTAGAGCTTTAATCTATTGAGACAAGGCACTAAGATCAGACAAGGGTGTTTCATCAAGACTTCTCTTTAAGTTCTTAGTATCAAAATCATGAGGCAATTTAGCTCCTTTGTCAGCCAAATACAGGAAATATTTCTCTTTGTTGCACTCTAAAATATTTTTGAAGGCTTTGTGAAATTTGGGATCTTGCTTGGCCTCTCTAAGGTGACGTTCTTCATCTCATTCATCATCACTATCTACAAGAGTTTTTCTCATGTCCCTGTATTTGTTGTAAGGAAATGGATTTTCTTCTCTGTTATCCATGTTGTTGTTGAAAAGGGGATTATGAATCACACTATAAAGGGGATTACTAATCTCACCTTCTTCTTGAGTTTTTCACGTACAATCTTCTTGTTGAATATCCTCTTTCAGCTTATTGTATTGAGATCTTGTAAAAATAGGCATATAATTTTGAAATGTTCTTCTAAACTTAGATCACAATTTGATAAGTGCGAGAATGATGGTGTTTTGATCCAATAAGATGAAAATATTATGATATGATCAAATATGTTCCTAATTCATGATTGTGGCTTCCAATGATGGTGTCAGAATCTTGCTGGGGAAGTTGAATCAATAATCAAAAAATTGTTTGAAAGGTGCACTTTTAAGATTTGATCCTTGTTTTTTAAGAATGATAAGTATATCAAATAGCCTAATTAAACTCAGTGAAGGATTTTGCTAGGATTTGTTGGATATTCAATGGAAGGTTGTGGTAGATAATCAAAGTTGAGAGGTTGATTATGATTGTGTCATTGTGACATAGCTCTTCTCTAGAAATAGGCTCAGGAATATAAAAGCTCTACAACATACTCGTCGATAAATCCCCTAACAAAATCTTGGTACCTATGGAGAAACCTGCGGTAATGGAGCAAGACATTTTGACTTTTATACAAAAACTTTCTTTGTTGCAAGGTTTTCTTGTAACCTAAATGTTTCTTGGGTTTCTTGATCCTATTGACAATCAATTTCCTGACAAATTTGGTTGATTTCCACTTTCTAAGCATGGGAGGAGTGTCAAGATGCTACTGGACCAAGGATGTTACAAGCTCAGATCTATCAAAAGTAAAAATTCTGGAAAGTGACAGATGCGCTACTCTGTTCCCTATATGCACTGGAGAAATAGGCAAATGCATTAAAGAAATAGTAAAATCTGCTACAACAGACCTCAGATGCGCTACAATATGCCCTAGATGCACTAAAATAGTTGTCTGATGTAATTTTTTGAACAGTTTTGAACAATTTTAGCTGAATTTTTGCATGTTCATTTTGGATGATCTTTTATCTGAATTAATGTGATTGAAAACAAAACAAACTTTTTGAAAACAGTTGTTATTAATCCCTATCCTAAACATCAAGTGTATGTTTAAAATGTTTTTCAAAAAGTGTTTTCACAGGGTTTACACATAACAGACAATTCAGGCAGACTCACTCTTAGTACTCAAGTAGGTCATCATAATAATAACAACCCACATCTTAGAACTGTGTTGACTCACATAGTCGTGTCACCCCAGAAGGGGTGCTCATGTTTTTATCTTTTCTAGGCGCGTACTTAGAGTGACGGAAGTGGATATCGGATCCCCTGAGCAAATGGTCTGTGGCAATTATATGGTGAGTGTCTTGGGGGAAGATTCTTCCCTCCCCTTGCACTATGATTATTAGGATGTTTAGAAACTGACACAGTTGGCTACTACACTAGGTTCTTAGTAAGGGTTTATGTTCATAGTGGCAATAATAAACTACCTCAGGAGACCTCCCAACCCTTACAACAAAGGCTTTGGGGATGGTTATCTTGCACACTACCAGAGAAAGTGGGTTTCCCCATATTTGCTATAAATTTTATAGTGGGGTGGAATAACCTAGCTTTGGTTTGAACCCACTTGGGTTGTTCCTCTTAGATGAATACTTTTTCCCACAAGAGCAGGCCCTCTAAAGGATGTAATAAAGCATTAAAGTTGTAGAAATTGAAAAGGCAAGTCTAGAATTTTGATCACCCAGTTAAGGGGAGAGCATAAACCTATTGCCATAGACAAAGCAAATAATGTTCTTTTTAAAGCCCAAATGACAATGATTTAATCTTTGTGAAGATGTTGCTTCACAACAAGCATTGGATTCATTTTAACTACAAAACCAATATGTGGTGACTACCCTAGGATTGCTTCATTTTAAATTCCATGTCTATCATAGGATTGGTTCATTTTAAATTGTTGTGTCTACCTAGGGTTTCTTCTTTTTAAGCCATAAAAGGTCCTGTCTGTGAAAGGCATCAGACTCAAAACCTTGTTTAGTTACAACATGCATGCACTAAAAGATCATACATATGCGCTAAAATAGACCTCATAAACGCTGCAAAAAATCATAAATACGCTAAAAGAAATCCTAAATGTGCTAATTTAAGAATGCATTTTTTTTTACACAATTTTAACTGAAGTGAGCTAAATGGATTCACTATTATGTTCCTTAGATGTGCTAAAGAAATTGTCGAATGTGCTGAAACAGTTCCTGGATATGTCGAAAGACCTGCAAAAGTGCTGAAAGAAGCCCTGGATGTGCTAAGGAAACATGATTTTTTTTGGAAATCCGAACTCCAGAACATGAAACTCTATCAAAAAAAAAAACTTGCAAGTAGATGTTAAAAACGGGGAAAATGCCCGATGGTGGGTGCCAAAAATGTATGATCGATTTTAAGTGTGCAATAAATGTAGATTAAAAATAAATAAAACACACCAATGCCACATTATATTGAAGAAAACTTAATTAAAAGATAAACAAACTCTTAAACAATAGTTTCTTCAATGACGTCCCATTGTCATCTATCTCCAGTGATTTTGTCGATTCTAGCTTGCTCTCAGATCGTGTGCTAGACTCAACAAATAGTCTTCCTAGAGAACGAGATTAAAGATGATGATTGAATGCTATGCTAAGACATAATTATGTTGATGCATGATTGCTAGAATGTAAGATTACAAAATGCTATGAATGCTAAAGCTAATAATAACAATGCTAAAATGCTAATCATCTGAATCCAACTAATCTCTAATGTCTGTCTCTAACCAATGCTTGGATTTGCAGGGGTATTTATAGAGTTTTTGAAGGCTTCTAATTGGCTGATGTGATCAATAGTTGAAATCAAGCTTGTCAAGATGAACGGTGAGAGATTTTTGAAAATTGAGAGAGAGATGGAAGGTTTCCTCCTACATATTTTTTCCCATTCAGAACTAAGGGAAAGTTACCATTTAATGAGTGAGTTAAGGATAAATCCCATAAATAAATAAATAAATTTATTTAATTACATGTGATGATGAATTTAGAAGTTTGCATAATTAAATAATTAATATTTGATTCTGTGAGAAATGAAAATGGAAGGTAATTAAATATTTAAAATATTTAATTATGCATGAGAGATGAAAAGGTGTTAAATTAAATATTTGTGATATTTAATTTAACTGTGAGATGAAGAAGGTTTTTGGAGGAATATTCCATTATTTGAATTCAAAAATTCAAATTTAGAATAACATGATAATTAATATAAATAAATTATAAAATTTATTTAATTTAATTAAGAGGAAGATGTCAATAATAAAATAAATTTATTTATTTAATTAAGGTAGAAGAATTATAAAAGTGAATGATATAAATAAATAATTAAATTTATTTATATGTAGATGACTTTAGAAGATTAATTAATTAACAAGCTTGATTAATTGTGACCATTTTTATATGTATACATTATCTATCATCCTTCATCACAAAACAACATTGTATAATCAGATTTAAATTAGTCTCATCAATAAAATTTGTCATTCTATTTGACTTAGTTGTTACCCTTGGCACTCTCCAAAATAGATCAAAGTCTAATCAAAACTTTCACACTTGTATGCCCATTTTAACAAGATCCCAAAAGCAAAAACTCAAAGAAAAGGAAATTGAAACACAAACTACCATGGTTGAAGGTGAAGAAAATCCATTTTATAGATTCCACCAACTTGAAAATGATGAAATCATTGAGGACATTCAAACAGCTCAACAAGATCGCAAATCCCACAAATTCATGGGAAATATTTTTGAAAAAGATGGAGAGAAATAATTTTTAATGCTGGAAAACCAATGTTTGAAATTTCCTAATGACTTTGATGTTACTCAATTGAAAGAACCTCCTAAAAGAATTGAAATTGATCCACCAAACACAAATCCAATGGCTGCCTTAACTAATCAAATGACAAATCTGCAACAACTTCTTGACATGCAAAGAGGAACTACAAAAAGATACTTGTTGCAAGAAATTTTCCCATATCCTTTTGACTAAACTGTCAACACGATTCATTTTCCTAAGCATTGTGAATTTCCAAAGTATGATAAATACAATGGTAAAACTGATCCTATAGATCATGTAAGGGAATTTCAAACCATGAGCTTGGAATTTGCACACAAAGAGACTTATTTGATGAGATTATTTCCACAAAGTTTAGGTGGACAATGCATGGAATGGTTCTCCAAACTTCCACCAGGTATTAAGTCCTTTGAAGATCTAGTTAATAAATTCATCACCCAATACTCCTACAACATCCAACATGAGATAACCATGAAGGATCTTTTTAACACAAAAAAAAAGAAGGGTGAATCATTTTTCATATTTTTACAAAGATGGAGAAGATTGTTTGCTAGATATGCTTGTCCCATACCTAAAAAGGAAAGGATGGAAATCTTCATTGAAAATATAAATGATGAGATGAGATATAAACTTGAATTGCAATGTCCACCCACCTTTAAAAAGATGATTGATAATGGACTCAAAATTGAAGAAGCCTTGGTCAAGAGAGGAGTTTTAAAAATTTGCAATGAAGGAAACAACTCAGAAAACTCTTCCAATCATTATAACAAAAATTATAAACCAAAATTCTAGAAAATAAATAAAAATGTTGGTAACAATGATGCTACAATTGAGACACAAAATGCAAAACTAGTCTTTAACTTTATAGCTGCTACCTCTAAAAACAATCAAAACACCAATCAAAACAACAATCAAAACAATACTAAATCTAAACCACCACCATATTGAACATCATCAAATCGAAGAAGATTTACACCTTTGGGACAATCACTTGAATCATCATTAAAGGAACTTCTTGCAGCCAAGCTTATAACATTACCATAGGCATCAGATTGGGAACCAAGAGTTAAACCTTCATGGTGGAATGATGCAAATTATTGTGATTTTCACATAAAAAAGGGCCATAAAGAAAATGATTATATGCAACTAAAAAATTTGGTACAAGATTTGATTGATAGAAAAGAAATTCTTGTAGAAGGACCTCAAACGAATAATGATCATGGAGCATTCAAGAATCCTTTACCTAACTATGAAAAGGGGGAGTCCTCTTCATCAAACACCAAAGGGAAAAATGTGAACTATGTTTATGATTCTACCATTTTCCATATTGAGGTAGTTGATGATCAAACTAATGACATTGAAATCAATGACCAACGAGACCTTATTGTAGTTGAGAATCAAATTAGTGATATCACAATTGAGCGTGAACAAAACATTGGTACAGCTGGTAATCAAAACAATGACAGTGTTACAACTAAAACTCAATTCAATGACATCAACATCAAATCAAACCAAATCAATGGCATCACACAAGACATGGCTGCAAATTATAATCAAATTAATGTCATTAAAATAAGAGAAAAATGATATTACCAACCAGTCAATGCAATCACAAGAGGGCAGGCCAAAGTAATATTGAAAGGAGCTACGTCTAAAATACCTGTTGCCTCTTTTGCATCCAAAGAAGTTGTTGCCCCTTCAAATCAGTACAACATAGTTGACTGATTCCAAAAAATCCCAGCTCAAATATCCATATTGGAACTACTAAAAATTTCACCAGCTCACAAAGAAATTCTAGAACAAGCTCTAGTAGCCACCACAGTACCAAATAATCTAGAAAATTTTCCATTTCAAGCTATGGTGGGACATTTGACCGCACCTCATTTCCTAACATTTTTTGTAAATGATTATGTATCCCTCACCCATCCACACAATGCTACTCTCCACATTGAGGTTTTAATTCACAAACACCAGGTCAAACATGTTCTAATAGATGGTGGAGCTAGCCTAAATATCTGCACTTTAAAACTTATCTGTGCACTTAGATATCTAGAAAATACAATTGATGCTAGAAGAAAAATCACTATAAAAGCCTATGATGATGAAGAGAAATCCTCCCAAGGATTGATAGTTTTACCAATTCAAGTGGGATCAGTTGTAAAAGATATAACCTGCCAAGTGTTGGACAAGGAGTTGATATTCCATATACTCTTGGGACGTCCTTAGATTCATGAAATGCAAATAGTGTCATCAACATATCACCAGTGCTTGAAGTTTCCTTATAACGAGCAACAAATCACCATTTCAGCTAATTCCAACAATCCTCAATACTGAAACATGTTTAAAACAATCCAAGACACTTTTGTGCCACATAACAAGGAAGCTCACACTCCTAGTTCATCAAACAATGAAGGTCAAATCAGTTATTTGTCAAATCAGCCTAAGAAAAAGGTTCAGTCAAAAGACAAAGGCGTTGGTGATTCTACTCCATCAAATCATGAAAGTCAACTAAATTCCTTATCAAAACAATTTTAGAAAAAGATCTAGTTGAAATACAAAGGCATGGGTAAATATTCAATTGAGCAGTCCTTGTGTCTTTCACAGTTGCTACCTTCACCAAGATGGTATGGGCATCCATCCACATCAAGACAACCATCTTCACAACCAATCACACTCTTTGATGGTAATTTTGTAAAAGAAAGCACTCTAGTGATTGAATCAGAAGGAAAGGATGGTTTAAATTGTACAAAGATGAAGAATCCTCACAAGCATCAACTTCCAATGTTTTAATAGAGCCTTATGGTAAAGGGTTTACAATCCTAGAGAAGATGGGCTATGACAGAACAAGTCCTATCGGCAAAAGAAAAGAAGGCATTGTTGAACCAATTCAGCCTGTCACAATGAATGCCAAGGACAAAACATGACTAGGATATAGAGAAAAGTCAGAAGAAGAAACCAAGCAGCAAATTATTGAGTGAATCCTTCAATTGCGAGATAGTTCTGAAACAAATTCCAATGAATATGAATGGGACTCACTCTCTGAAGAATCTTGTCATGAAAAATAAATTGATGTGATACAAAGGTATGCACCAACATGTATGGAGGGACAAAGCTCAGGGTCTAGACCAATTGAATTTGGATCACAACATATCGATGACTCTAGCGAAGATGATCATACTTCAAGCGAGATAGATCACTCAAAGGAGTACCATCATAGACCTTGACATTTCTATTGAACACTTTGATGACATTTCCATCATCATGATACTCACCCCTTTTTACCTTAACCAATCTAACGATTCTTTACCATTGGTACACCCTGAAATAATTGACTGGGACCAAACCGAGCTACTTCATATACCTATCTTTCCAAACAATGATGCCATTGTGAACTTCCTTTGCTTTGATAATCGCGAAACAATTCCACCAGTGAATCTTATAATGAAGCTTTAGACAAGAGGAGTGCCAAATCTCTTAGCTGCAAAACAATGAATATAAAAAATAGATCTAATGGTGAAAACTAGTTAATGGTAGTACTAGATCAAGAAAAAGTAAAAATAAAGAGCACATCTAATGGTGAAAACCTCTTTGAGTCACTGAAAGATGGGAGATTTGACACTCTTCCCAAACACTATCATGAGAGATCTTCAGTACTGGTTGAGCCCACACAATCCATCAACATTGGTACAACTGAAACAATGAAGACCCTACAACTAATAGCATCCATGATAGAGGAAGAAAAACCAAGCTTTACTAATTTCTTTGAAGAGAGACAAATCAACTTTTCTTGGTCCTACGCTGACATGCCAGGCATGGATCCAAAGCTTATCATGCATCATTTATCCCTACCACCAGGAGTAAAACCAGTGAAGAAAAAGTTGAGAAAAATGCATCCACATATCACCCACCTGGTGAAAGCTGAATTGAAGAAACTATTGGATGCAGGATTTATCTGACCTATTGATTATGCTGAGTGGATTTCAAACATCGCCCCAGTCTCAAAACTGGACAATAGCATTAAGATATGTACTGATTTTAGAGATCTTAACAAAGCATGTCCAAAGGATGATTTTCCTTTTCCCAAGATCGACATCATCGTGGAATTAACAACAGGTCACACCATGTTATTGCTTATGGATGAATTTTCAGGCTATAATCAAATAAAAATTGCACCAGAAGACCAAGATAAAACCTCCTTCACATGCCCATGGGGTACATTATGTTGGAACGTCATGCCTTTTGGGTTGAAGAATGTTGGAGATACCTATCATCATACGATGACCACTGTCTTTCATGACATGATGCACACCTTTATGGAGGACTATGTAGATGACTTTCTAGCCAAATCATTCACTAGAGAAGGACATCTAGAAATCCTAGACAAAATCTTCACTCAGTTGGAGAAATTCAATATATGGTTAAACCCCAAGAAATGTGTATTTGGCATGACATCAACTAAACTTTTAGGATATATAGTATCAGCTAAAGGCATTGAGGTGGATCCTGTGAAAGTCAAAGTCATCATGGAGATGCATCTGCCTAAGAATATCAACCAACTCAGATCTCTATAGGGACAATTCCAATCTATTAGAAGGTTCATCGCACAACTGGCAGATAAAACTCATAATTTTAATCACTTGCTACACAAGAACGCTTCTTTCAAATGGGATGAAAAATGTGAAGCAACTTTTAATCGACTAAAATAGTATCTAATGT